>JAKCPI010020062.1:0-16109 GCA_023213315.1 Euborellia annulipes | reverse complement strand
ATTTATTATGAAATTGAAAAATAATCGGGTGTGACTGTTTCAGACAAAGCACACAACTTTCTCTTACCTTCGGTAATCGTAAGTTTTGGTCTCTGCTTGTCACACCAGATTTTTCGTGTCGACATAACGCCCATGCTGCAATTAATTTATGGAAGTAACCTAAACAAAGTAATAATAATTTCTGTCCTGAAAGTTGAAAGAAGATAGTCAGTTTTATCGTTATTATGTACTTGAATAATTATATAAAAAAAATGAACCCCCAAATGGTCCCTGTAACCAAAGGGTTAAAAATAAATAATATATCGACAGAAACTAAATATAGCCTATGTCATAAAAAATTTGGTGTGACAAGTCCAGAACACAACTTTCAACAACCAAAATGCGACCAGCCAGACCATATTTTTGTTCCTAGAATCCACATCTTGGATTATAATAATAATATATGAAAATTCCATTTAAAAGTTCAACAAAAAATAATTTTCTTTTAAAATATTTCTGTTATACCTATTATTACTTAATAAAACACTTAAAATCCTTATATAGATAGTGAAATGGGTGTTACAAAAAAGGAATGTAACATCAAAAATCCATTAATGATCCGTTATGGTGGCCTCAAAGGGCGATAAAGTAAACAATAAAAAGTTGAAGACTTGTATGAGTGTGTGTCTAGAACACCAGGATTATTCTTTTTTATTGAAAATATGGAATAATTTTCTTATTGGTATTCTGGTTTGGAAGCAAAAGAGAGGAGATCGCAATTTATAGCCAATGCGGAGGGCTAAGTAAGTAAAGTAAGGTGCGCTCTGCCGGTGGGAGTCGTAATCGATATAGCGGAAAAGGTTTTTTTTTTTTTTTTTAAGAGAAAAAAATAAAAGATAATTAAATGGAATATGAAAGGGTTAAAATTTCTCTCCTAAAGGGATTTTTCTTTTGATTTAAAAAAGACACACGCATCAGAAAAAAATCTCGTGTATTTCTGATTGGTTGGGTTATAATCAAGTTGAAAATATGAAAATGAGAGAGAGAGAGAGTAACGACACTCATTTTTGAAATGAATAAAAAAATCTGGTGCGATTGGCGCATAGTACATAACTTTCTCTTTACCTTCGGTAATCAAAAGTTGTGTACTGTGCTAGTCACACCAGATTTTTTGTGTCGACATATATTTAGTTCCCGACAGTACGGAACATTGGAATTCAGATGTAAAATCTATAAGCATGGGAAAATATTTATATTTTGTTACCATGGCAACCATTTCTACTATCTTTCCTATGAAATACAAGAGTAAAGTGGTCTTCAGAAGATTTCAATCGCAAAATGAGAATATGTATACATTTTAAAGAGCATCTAAAAAATAATTGATTTTTGAATTTTAAAAAAAATCGTTGGAGCAAATTTTGAGAAAATCAAAAAAACTGAAAAGTACATCAGTAAAGTATTAGTAATCTTTGGCCGATTTTGATTAAAAGCTTATTTTTCCGGTCCCGGGGGTGTTTATCTTAAATATAAAATTTCAGCCTCATAGCTCAATTCCTTCATGCTTAAAAATTGAACACACACCCACACACACACACACACACACACCCACACACCCACACACACACAGACAGACCATGTCGCGAAAACCACTTTTTTGGATTCAGGGGACCTCAAAAACGTGAAGATCCATCAAAATCTCGACATCGAATTTTTGACATTAATCCAATACTTTCTCTCTATATATATATTACATATATACATAGGTAAGAGAAAGTAATAAAAAGAAATTGACGGAGTTATAACTTCTTTTTTTTTTATTTTTAAATTTAATCTCAATTCTAAACACGTCTCTATTAGTCGTCTTGTCAGTGCGAAGTTTCGGTCCAAGTTTAGTTAGGGAATTAACATATTTCACAAAAAGTCAACATTGATTTCTATAATAAAATTTAATCAGTATTTTGTGTTAGCTCACAAGGCCTGATATTATTTGATCCTCAAAACAAACATTTTATTGACACTAGTATTTCAGGAAGTGGCTGTAGAAAAGGATATTCTACTTGAAGGCACCTTTAGCCAAAAAATTAAAAGCCTTCTGGATGCTTACAGAAACCGAGACAAGCTCTGGGTCAAATTGGGGGGGGGGAAAATTTACACAAAGGAAATATAATTAGAGATAATATATATTTACATTGTTTTTGATAATTGCTTTTTTTTTCAATTTCTTTCGATGGAAATGCATGAACATGTTGAATGTTAATGGACATACATTTCTATTTTTTTGTTTTCCCTTTTGTTTTGTTTTATTTTTTAATGTATTTTAATTTGTATTGTGTTTGTTGGAACAAGCCACCGAGGACCGGTGCTCTAAGCGGGTCGAAATAAATTTATTTATTTATATTGCGTGGCTAATAGTGGGTGGACGGAAGATTGTGGAAATATTTTGATCGCACAGCAAAAAAATTAAAATATATTTTCGTCTCCTTAATTCGCACCTCATATACAGGGTGGTCCATCTCAAAAGCTATGCTTTAAAATAGAACGCCCTGTATATTATTGCATATTTGGATTCTACGGCCAATTTTAATAAGTGTATTTATGTCATGTACTGTATTCCAAAACTCAAAACAGTTTCTTCGCAAATCGCTTTAGTAAAAAAACTGCTGTCTGAAAATTGAATATCTCGCGAACCATAAAATTTCAGCAACTAAATTCTTTTTGTGTATTTTACTAACCATGCAAAATGTGCGGAAAGCATCAGGGCTAGATGGAAAACCCGGAATTATTCTTATGTTGGGATATGGCCATGGGCCAATTTGGAAAATTTCAATCATGGATAACTCATTTTTCCAAATGGAACATGCTACTTTTTTTAGGCAAAGGGACGTGAAATTTAATCCTCTTTCAGATGATATAAGGTTGTCTATCTCTATGCTTTATTCCAAAATATCTGATAACGAAAAAATTTATTATAAACAAAATAATTGAAAAAAATCCAAACGCAAAACAAAATTCTAATAAATGAAATATAGCAAATATCTGAAAATGGCTGGAAATTTCTTAAAATCATTTATTAGAACTTCTCGAAAAAGAAATTAGGGTTATGTTCAGGTTAGGAGGTGCGCCATCTTGTTGACAAATCATAACCCGAATTTGAGCAAGCGGGACTTCTTCGATGAGTTCTAATAAATGATTTTAAGGGAAATTTAAAGACATTTTCGAATATTTAGCATATTTTTTCCATTTATTACAATTTTGTTTTGAGTTTGGATTTTTTTTTCAATTATTTTGTCTATAATAAAAATTTTTTTTTTTTTTTCGTTATCAGATATTTTGGAATAAAAAAGAAAACTACCAAAGATAGATATAGACAACCTTATATCATCTGAAAGATAATTAAATTTCACGTCCCATCAAAAAAAAGTAGCATGTTCCATTTGAAAAATGAAGTTATCCATGATTGAAATTTTCCAAATTGGCATGGCCATATCTCCCAATATAAGAATAATTCCGGGTTACCCATCTGGCCTACATTAGTACATTTCATGTGTTAGTAACCTCACAAAAGAACAGTCCCCCACCCAGTAATGGTTCGGGAGATATTCAATTTTTTCCAGACAGCAGTTTTTTCACTAAAGCCTGATTTGCGGCTAAACGGTTTGGTTTGGAAATACATTGCATGACATAAACTCATACTAAAATTGGCCGTAGAATCCAAATATGCAATAACATACAGGCGTTCCATTTAAAAAACATAACTTTGGTATGGACCACCCTGTATATGAGGTGCAATTGGAACGAAAATATTTTGAATTTGTAGCCCTAAAGGCCCCACATTATGTGCGATCAACAAATTTTTTAAAATGTCCGTTAATAGCCCACACAATCTTCCGTCCACGCACTATTGGCCCACCCGGTATATAGAAAAAATTATTCTCTCACATTCTCAACAAACTCCAGAGTTAGTTAAAGTTAGACGGGGGCGATACATTTATATTTGTCTTATAATGGCCTTTGTGCAGATAATGGCGAATTTATTCAAAGATAACAAGAAATACACAATTTCTTTAAACAGAGACACAATAAATATTATTATTTAAATTGAAATATTAAATGAATTAATATATATTAAATAAATATCAAATGTCAGAACGTCTATAAAATGGCAGAGAATTTGGCTTGCGCAAATTTGCTTGTGCATGATTAAAATTCATTCGAGCATCAAGCGGCTTGCACAATTAAAATGCTTGAGCAAAATTCTTCTACAGACGCTACAGGTTGCTTGTACAAAAAGACGTACATGCTTGTCATCAAGCCTGTATTTACATTCGTGCGTAGCCGCCTTTAGTTTGGTTGCCTACATTCCAGCAAGAAAAATGGAAAAGGATATAGGACTACTCGTTAGTTTTTCTTATCTGCTTATTGTACCTCTAAACTGAGTCGGAGCAAGTGCACAGCAATTTCATAACGGCTGCAGAATAAGCAGTCGAAACGTTGTAACAGTATTTATATATTTTTAATAAATATTTAATACAAATATGTGGTCTATACTTAAAAAATCTCCTAATAATAATATTTCAAACCACAAAAGCTTTAATAAACACGTACCTAAACTGACTTAGGCAATAAAAATTATCCTAGTCACATTTTAGAGAATTATAGATTATTATTGATATATGGGAAGGAGAGAAAAGAGGGTAATTTTTTCTGAGAGTGTTAATATTTCAAAAATGTCCCGGCACTATTTGAATAATATTAATTTTAGTGCTGATCATGTCAGATATTTTCCTTGCAAAAAAAAATAAAATAAATGGTGGTAGTAGAGAGAAAAAAAGAGTGGGTGAATTTTTAACGGCCAATTATCATTAGATATTGATGAGGAAATAAAGGGCTCTTAAAAATGTTCAATTTTATGACAGAACAAAAAAAAAAAAAAAAAAGAAAAAAAACGTAAGCTATATGTAGGAGCCATTCTTGACTTCTCCTTATTGAAAAACATACGAGGCTCACGTTATATTTTCTTATTTAAAAGTATACTATAGATGAAGAAGAGGAGAGGATAAAGAGCAGGAAAATTTTATCGCTTATGGATAAATAATAGCGAATTTTTTTTTATTTCTTACAAAATTGATAATAGAATTTATCGACTCTAAAAAAATCGAACTTGTATTTTATGTGAATATATTTTTAAATACGCACCTATCAAAGCTGATAAGGAGGCTCGTACGTACTGAATGTTTGATTTTTGAAGAATTTCGCTAAGGGGGAGAGCTCGAATTTTTCGGGGAATAGGCAATGGCGCATTCAAGTAGGGCGGGATAATAGGGGTAATAATCGTTAAGTGGAGAAATCAGGAAGGTTTACTCGCTTGAATGCAGGTTGGATGTACAAAAAAAAATAATTCAGAGAATTATGTCGAGGATATTTATTTAGTACCAGAAGACTGAATTTTCAAAACGATCAGTTTCGGTCAAAGTTGACCATCATCAGGGCTATGAACAATTTCAAGTGATCCAATGCACAGAGTCAAAAAACACAAACCAATACCAGCTCACAATGAGATGAATAATTGTATAGAATAATTTTTTTGAAGTATAAACTTATTCTAAAGACTATACAATATTACATCCAATCTAAGATTGACAATAAAATTAAGACAATAATCTTCGCAATTATAAGTTATTTTACTGGAGAGACTGAATAAAAAACATTTTATATATAAAAATATATATATTTGCAGATATTATTTGACATTTTTATCTAGTTGATATTTACCAACTGCATACAACCTTCCTGATTTTTCCACTTAACTAATACCTCGCTCTGTTTCTACTTTTTCAGTAATAATCGTTGATTACATGAAGGGCTTAGTGGAATATAGTCATAAGCCACCATTTTGACATTTTTGAGATATTCATGCCATTGCTTTCTTTTAAATATCCCTCTTTAATACCACACAAAGAAATTCCTCGGATTTTACAAACGATAATTGGTTGCACATAATAAGTACAAGTTCTCCTATTTGGTCATGCTAGTGGTAGTTTGAGACGTAATATAGTCTTAAGTCACAGCAAAATGGAGGGATTGAAAATTTCTCTCGTGTTCTAAGGACTTCTAAGCTGAAAATGAAGGGCCTTGATTCTTTTGTTACTGATATTTATGATTCTTGGCACCCAACAGCACCAGGTACAGCTCTAATTACAACATTGTAAGAGTACAGACACATTTTAATATGCATGACTTCTCTTTTGTGGTTTGTGACTATCTTTCACTCCAATCTACTTTTTACAAATTACTCTCTTTTTATGAAAAATCCATTAACAAAAGCGTTAGGATTTGATCACCATAGAATAATTAATTAATAGAACTATTAATATTAACAATAATATTAATACTCTGGATAAAATATCATTTGAAAGCATTTCCCAAATCCTGTGTTGTCTTTAAATAAGTGTATTCGGCCTTCGACGGGCTTTTTTACCTGAGGCCGGGGGTTACGCCCCTCGACCCCCTTCTTCTCGTCTTCGGCGAGCAAATGCATCAAATTTATTCTTGCTAATTGTTTGGAAATTTTTAACCTTTCCCTCTTTGACTTGAATTTTAAATTTCCCCGCTCCCGCCCACTTCCTGTAACTCTAGCCAATCAGCGCCCTGATCAGCACTAGACTGAAGCTAGTCGCTAGCGCTTTATATATAGTAATTCTAATGACGCTTGGTTCCTTCCATGCATAATATTGTCCAAATAATAAATAAGAAAAAGTGGTGGACGTCAAGTCATGTATTGATACTTACGTCTTCATGTTTCTGTTAGAAATTCTTTTATTTTACCAGCAAAATAAATTATTTTTGAAATTTATTGAATAAAATTTAGAATCCGTAACAAATGGATTGACATTTTATTAAATTAAGCAATTCACCTCGTCTTAATAGGATGTGGGCTTCAACATCTTATTAAATAGAGGTAGTAGAAGAAGCATCTCGTTTTATTTTTTCAATCCCTTATTTTTTATTTATTTTCTTTGCTCTCTTAACGTTTCCATTATACAATTCAATTTGGGTTTGCAAGTGAGAGAAGCGGAGGAGAGAAAAAGAAGAGAAGGAGCAACTACAACCCTGCCAAGCCAACGAGTGCCACCTGCAGATGACGGGTTTTAGGTTAACGCAAAAAAAAAAAAAAAAAAAAAAAAAAAAAATAGAATAAGGAAGGGGGTGAGGAGGGGAAGAGAAGCCAATGGGAAAATGAATTAGAGCTAAGTGGCCAAATGGGATGCGAAGAATCTCTCTTTCAGTTATTACAAATAAAATTTGCAGCAGTGTCACCCCAAAATCGCAATGAATTTCCACCCCAGGCCCTCAAAACTCTAAATCCCTCACTGTATAAGTAATGGGTGTTTTTTTTTTTTTTTTTTTTTTTTGTAAAAAGAGTTAAAAAATTTCCCTAAATATAATCCAAAGAGTTCTCCGTTGCCATTAAGTGAAACATTTGTAAATTTAATTTAATTATCACTTCCTCCAATTATAGATATAGGTAGAAAAAATAAATACACAAGGTTAAGTTTCCAAAGGTTTATTTTATTTTCGCGCTTTATCTTACGTTCTTCGACGTTAATACGTCATCTTCAGAGCTATAACACAAACTGATTATTACATTTATTAACAATCTTATCTAGATTCATCGTAGATGGAAGCACCGTATCGTATTTTACGCTGTCATCTATGATGAATATAAATTGAAGATATTGTTATAGTTGTAGTATTATGCCAAAGGTAAGAAAGAAGAATGCAGCCAAATTTGATTTCATTTAATTTAATAAAAATTATTAATCACAACTGCTAACGTTTCGGTTCGGGTTTGAGCTGTTATTTTGTCTTTATGTTTTTATACAATCTCAGCCAAAAACATCGGAGATGCAAAAAGGGGCGCCTCGCATTATTTTTGCCTAGCGTCGAGGTGAAATCAAAAAAATGCGCCTCGCTTTTCTGATTTATATAAAAGCGAGGAAATATTTTCACTTAAATAAAACCCCTACAGAATTTTATTTGTTTCATATATCCTCGCTTTTATATCAGAAAAGCGAGGCGCATTTTTTTGATTTCACCTCGACGCTAGGCAAAAATAATGCGAGGCGCCCCTTTTTGCATCTCCGATGTTTTTGGCTGAGATTTCACTTCTTTTTGTGAAATATTACATGAAAATATTATTTATTAATTTTTGTTTATTAAATATTAAGTTATCCCATGAATAGATCTTTTAATATGCATTCCAAACAGTAAAAAATAAATACATCGTTTGGTATCCATTCGAAACGATAAACATAGGATTTCCCTAAATTTTATAAAATTTTAGGTTTTTTATTTTGGTTATGTTGGTAGAATGTAAATACATCGTTTGGTATCCATTCGAAACGATAAACATAGGATTTCCCTAAATTTTATAAAATTTTAGGTTTTTTTATTTTTGTTATGTTGGTAGAATGTAAATACATCGTTTGGTATCCATTCGAAACGATAAACATAGGATTTCACCAAATTTTATAAAATTTTAGGATTTTTATTTTTGTTATGTTGGTAGAATGTAAATACATCGTTTGGTATCCATTCAAAGCGATAAACATAGGATTTCCCTAAATTTTATAAAATTTTAGGTTTTTTTATTTTTGTTATGTTGGTAGAATGTAAATACATCGTTTGGTATCCATTCGAAACGATAAACATAGGATTTCACCAAATTTTATAAAATTTTACGTTTTTATTTTTGTTATGTTGGTAGAATGTAAATACATCGTTTGGTATCCATTCAAAACGATAAACATAGGATTTCACCAAATTTTATAAAATTTTAGGTTTTTTATTTTTGTTATGTTGGTAGAATGTAAATACTTCGTTTGGTATTCATTCGAAACGACAAACATAGGATTTCACCAAATTTTATAAAATTTTAGGTTTTTTATTTTTGTTATGTTGGTAGAATGTAAATACATCGTTTGGTATCCATTCGAAACGATAAACAGGATTTCACCAAATTTTATAAAATTTTAGGTTTTTTTATTTTTGTTATGTTGGTAGAATGTAAATACATCGTTTGGTATCCATTCGAAACGATAAACATAGGATTTCCCTAAATTTTATAAAATTTTAGGTTTTTTATTTATTTTATGTTGGTAGCACTCCTTCTTATCACGTTAATCTATTTCTATCTAAATGGATCTATCCTAAAAAATTTTTGTTCCATTAGGGATGAAAATTACTAATAATAATATATATGTTCCTAGATGACGTCATCAGGGAGCAAAATAGTTAGAATTGTCTTTTCGCCATGTTAAAGATAGGACAAATTTGAAATTTTGAATACCTCTCAAAAAGTCACTTTTGATCCAAAATGAAATTTTACATCAAAGGTATCGGGTTTTTGATAGTATCTATTTGTATTTTAAATTTCATCCTAATCGGTCCAGCAGGGAAACCTGTAGCTTTGTCTAAAAAATTTGAAAATTGAAGAAAATAATGAAAAAAAAGAAAAAAAAAAAAAAAAAAAAAAAAAAAAAAAAAAAAAAAGGAAAAATAAGAGACTAACTTTTGACCTTCCGAAATCGGCAAAATCTCAACTTTGAGCCTCTGCCATTCTGTTTGGCACTGGAATTTTTTTTTGAATTCGTGCTCAAAATAATCCTTATTTATTCTAGTTTAATATAAAAAAAAATTTGGCTCCGATATCTTAAAACCTTTTTGAGATATTCGCCCAGAAAGAGAAAAGTTTCTCAAAAAAATTTTTTCACGTCCCTATCTTTTATTAAGGATTTAAAATCATTCTTGATAATATAGTCTAGGGACGACTCGTCCATCTAAATGCAATGGGCCATTGGAATCTATTGGAATGTCAACTAAATGGTAGTATTAAGAGTTTCTTTGCTTTCTTTTTGCTTTTTACTTGCTCGGCGACGAGTCGCTCCCGCGACTCTTGATACATTCAAACTATTTTAAGGATAAAAATAATATAAATTAATACAGTTTGAAATAGTTAAATATAATCTCACGCCGAAACAGTTTCGTCATTCTCCTGTGCACTAGGCTCTATTTCCCGTCATATATAGGCCTACAAAAAACATTTTGAGATTACCGAAGATGGTTCAAACCCGAACCAAAATGTTAGCAAGTGATTAAGAATTTTTATTAAATTAAATGAAATAAAATTTGGCTGCAGTCTTCTTTTAGAATTATTTCTTCATACCTTTGGCATAAATAAGATTGTAAATAAATGTAATAGTCAGTTTGTATGATGGCTCTGATGATTACGTATTACGTCGAAATGAGCATACGATAGAATCATTTTAAAACATAACCTCCGTATAATTAGATGATAATTTAATTACATTTTAAAAATTCCTTCACATTTCTTCTTTTTGTAACGGATTTCTAAATTATAGATATCTGATAATAAGGTTATATAGGATTTAGATGAATAGATGATGAAATGGACTCCCCTGGGGTCCCTGGGGACCCGTCTGGTGCCCTGTAGGCCGTGCAAATTTACCCTCACGTATATATCTATATATGTCTGAGTGCCATATGTTTGAACAACGAACTACCCCTTCTGTTAACAAATTCCCCACTCAAGCAGTTAATCAATATATATATATATATACTATCTAAGTCTGTATTTAATTTTAATTTAATTTGTAATTGCAAATAAATCTCCATTCAGAATAAGCTAAAGTGGATTTTAGTAAAATAATATAAAATTAATTAGGTATATAGTCATAACTAGAGACCGGATTCCTATGCAATTGCATATTCTATTTGCTAATAGGTACGTCACTGAAAACCAATTTTCTATCCGAATCATGCCCCCTTGGAGCTAGGGTTCAAATTCTATATTGCATATTTTTGCATATTTGGCCAATATTGCATAAAGTTGCATATTTAAAGCTTTTTGGATATTTTAAATTTTTTTTCAGTAAAAGTTCCATTTTATTTTAAATTTTTAATTTTTTTTTCTAAAAACAAAAAAAAATAAAAAATTAAACGAAAAAAAAAATTTAAATCCTTTTATTACATTGTAAAAAATAAATAACTATATATTTTTTATTCTTTATATCCTCTTTTAAGAAATAAATTTAGTTTTGCTAGAATTTTCGTTGGATGAATATCAAGTCAGTTGTGTTCATAGTTCGAAGTCAAATTAATTAAAGAAAAAAAATGCCAAAACAGGGGTCCTCGTTTGCTTCAAAAATTTCGCAATGGATTGCTCCCTATGAAAAGGATAAAATATTTACGACTGAAGGTAATGTTGTTTTTTGCAATCCATGCGGAAAAAAAATTTCGAGCTATCGGAAGTCGCAAGTTGATCAACACGTCGTTGATGTGATGGAGGAAATCGAACCTATTGCACTAAGTTCATTTAAATATGCCCCTATCACATCTGTTGATGTGGAACGATCATTTTCAAAATATAAAACTTTATTAAGCGATAAACGCTATAATTTTAAAAGAAGTTAATTTTGAAATGCTTTTAGTTGTAAATTACAATGCAAATTAAAAGCAATGATCTTGATCTCCTCATGAAAGCCGAAAGCAATTAAAGAAAAATTATTCTCTTTTTTCGCTTTATTTAATACAATTGTCGACGTTTCGGCCAATTTTTCCGGCCTTCATCAGGACAATTGTTGTTGACTCGAGATTAGAGGGGCTCTTGGCAACTCCTGACATAACTGTTGGTGCGAACAGCATTAGGGCAAATGTTATGTTTGCCAAGAGTCCCTCTAAGCTCGAGTCAATAACATTTGTCTTGATGAAGCCCGGAAAAATCGACCGAAACGTCGACAATTGTATTAAATAAAGCGAAAAAAGAGAAATAATTTTTCTTTAATTGCTTCCGGCTCCCTTTACTCTCCTCATTGTTAATTTTAATTATACGTTCAGTTACAAATTAAAAGTTAGTTTCTCAGAAATATTACGTTTTTTTTATAAAGTGTTTATTTTGTTAAATAAATTAACACATTTGACTGTACTGATATTACTGTTTTTTTTTTGTTTTGTTTTTTTAATTAAATTTAGTTTTTATTGCGAGACCAATTTTTTTTTTTTTTTTTTAATCATTTCCTTCCAAAAATAAAACACCATTAGTTTTACATCAGTAGAAATCATGATTTACCTTTAATTGGAAGCCATTTACTCAATATTTTTGCCATAAATATATTGCATATTTGGCTGCATATTTTAACACTTTTACTGCATATTATATGGCATATTTAGCGGTTTTTGCTGCATAAAAATCCGGTCTCTAGTCATAACAATAGAGTCTAGTGTGGATCAGCAAAAAAAAGCATAGAGGCCATTAAAGCATCACGTAGGGAGCTGAAAAATGTATTCGGTCAAATAATTGGTTAGTGAATTGGACCCTGTTACGCATTAGTGTGTCAAGCGCCAGCTACCGAGTTTTGAGAAAATTAACATTAAAGTTTTTTGTTTTCATTAAATTATATATAATTATTTTTGATCAATTGTGCAAGTAACATTAAATATAAACTTTTTTAGGGCATATTTCATAAAAAATACTATTAATTATAGCATTTGAAACAATATTCCGTGCTTAACTCAATTTTTAATTTTTTTTGGCGCTTGACACCCTAATGCATAACATATTTCAATTAATGTTATTCACTGGATTTTTTGGATAGCCTATTAAATATACAAGCTGCATTGAGGGATCCACGTTTAATCAAATTGTGGTTAGTAATCAGGGGTCAGCAATTGCTCAGGGGCCGACATCTTAAGGGTACGTGGATGGTGACCACGAGCTATCCGAGCTGGAACTGGCAGTCCTATTCTTTACATGTCTGTCCCTTCCTTCTATATTTTCAACAGGCTTCAGGCCGTGCAACGGGCCGGCCTGTTATATTTCTTCCGGTCGCAAAAAACGCATTCCGTCGCCCCCTTTACCGCACCGCGGGAATAATAAAGGCAAAGAAAGAAGAAGAATCAGGGGTCTGCAAATTTTAGGGCGGCTTCTCTTTAGGGGTTTCTTATTTTTTCCTTTCTCGATTATATTTTTAATCTTACAAATCTTGTACATTGTAATTGTAGTTTTGCATGTGCAGCCCTTTTTTTATCGGGCAAGAAACCCTAGTGTTGGCTATTTTTTAAGTGGTATCCAATAGCTTCGAACTTTATAGTATTATAGTATAACCAAAGAAAATGCCCTAGTTGTTTTAAATTTTTTTTTCTTCAAAATAGAACCGACCTTAACAGGTCCGACCCCGGCAAAGTCGGGACCCCTGCAAGTTGTTTTATTTTATTTATTTTTTTAACACTCACACTCACACTCTTCTCCCATTCACACACACACACACACATACCACAGTCTTTTCGCAACTACCATTTAAGTCTTTTTACGATACCAGTTATTTTAAATATATCTATTGGGGGTCCAGGCATTCTTATTTAGGCCATTTGGTATCCAAAGGGCTTAAATAAAATCATCGGACTGCCTGGAATCCGAACCCTCGACCCTTGGTATACAAGGTATACAAGGCAGCTACCAACTACACCAAGCCCGAGGGCAAGTTGTTTTAAATCATTGCGAATCCCCAGCCGAGAATTCCTTAAGTTTCTTTAATATTTGTTTTTTTTTTCTGGTTACCAATTGTGAAATCTTGCTGACCAAGTAATTATCTTGCAGTGCGACTGGTTATTAGACAGACATAATATTACAAGCTGACCATAAATTGGTTAAATTGTTGACCATTTTTAAGATTGTTTGCTGATCAAAGGTTGCAGCCTGATTTGTATTTATCGCTGGCAAAATCTTTGGCTAACCAAATTTATTAACGGCAAACCAAAAAATAACTTCCCAATATTAATTACGGATTATATCTTGTCTCCAGTATTTTAATTTATAAACAAAAAAATAAATTGAAAAATTTCTTGAATTTATGAAAAAAATCTCGTTTTCAACAAAGTTATTTTCTTAATAGATATATCTCCTTTTTTATTGTTTTGATCAAAGTATAACGGAGAGCAAAAGCAAGAAATTAAAGAAGGAAAAAAAGGTTAACCAACTAAAGATCTCTCTATTTCTTAAATAATTGACTTTTTTTTATATCTATGCCGTTACTAGAAACTTTTGACACAAAAAAAGAAGAATTTTAAATAATTCTTTCAAAGATCGAAAGATAATTTAGAAATTCCTTTCTCTCTTTTTAATAAAGAATTTTTAATCTCAATCAAAAATTTAATCAGAAAACTTGATTTAATATTAAACCATGTTGAAAAACAAGATGGCGTCGTGAGTTGGATCTTCTCAAATTCATAGACGACATTAGACAATTTTTCTTTTCTTTTTTTATGTGCAATTAATATTTGATTTTTTTTTCTTTGAAGAAAAACAAAAAAAAAATTTTTAATGCTTAATTTAAAAGACAATAATTAGATAACTTACAAAAACAACATGGCGTTAAACTTGTGTTTTGAGACACACATTTACATATAGGAATTATATTTTCTCTCTAACATATACACACACACGTCTTTTAAACTTCCTTATTGCATGTTTAAACATGTTATTTTTTTAAAATAAAAATAACATTGATTTCTAATTAAAAATCAATTTAAATAATATTTTTTTAATTATAAAATTACTAGGTAAGAAGTTGGTCACGGGATGCAAAAAAAAAAAAAAAAATATTGTTCAAACAATTAAACCAAATCCCCCCTATTAACCCATTCTAAAAAGATATTTAAAATAAATTTTAAAAAAAAGGTGTGAAAGGGGGGGGTGGGTGAGGGAGGGAGAAAAAAAAAAAAAAAAAAAAAATTAAACCAATACACACAATGGATAAATAAATAAATAAATAAATGATTCACTTTTTGATTTTACACCTCAGGATATGAATATACATACTTTTTTCTCTTTTTCCCTCTATTTCTATTTTTTTAGAATCAGGAAATATTTAAACAATAAATAATTTTATGCTTTGTTTTACTTCCCTCTTATTTTATTTTTTTGTACGATATCTCTTTTCCTATTTCCATTTTATTTTAAATTTTTATAGGCTATTTACAATTCTGCGATTCGCTTCGTAACAAACTCGATATCTCTTTAAGTACCGTCGTTAAGACCGGGCAAACCGGGCATTTATCCCGGGACCCTCACACAAGAACTGACGTGTACATGAAATATGTGATCTAAAGTAGGTTTCTTTTCTTTCTCATTATGTTTTTTATTATTTTAAAAATCGTAAAAATTTAATATTTTTGAAGAGACTTTTGCATTTTCTATTTTCTGATGACCTCCGATTAGTTATTTGTTGGGGGGGATCCAGGAGGGGCGAAGCCCTCCGGCTAGGCGCGAAGCCCCCCGAAGGCGGGCGGGCGAGGCTAGTAATTATAAAAAATTATCATTTAAAACAAGTGTCGATAATTTGTCTAAAATCTGCATCTAGGGACACGAAAAAAGTATCGATACTTACTAGTCGATACTTTTGTTTCGATACTAGTACTTTTTTTTTACTCGATACTTTTTTTCGATACTTTACTCATATGAGTACTTGATTGGCGTCAACACTTTCACGCCGGCTGCCCGAGCTGGGACTGACAGTCTTACTTTTCTTTGTATGCCTGTCTCTTCCTTCCTATTTTCAACAGGCGTCAGACCGGGCGATGGGCCGGCCTCTGATATCCTTCTCGGTCGCAAAAACTCTTGATAGGGTTGAAAGGAAATAGTGAGGTCCGCCGACCTCGCATAACGGGAATAAGGCGAGGACAGAAGAAGAAGAAGAAGAAGACAGACAGAACTATAGAATATCGTAAATATGTTTTTGCATTCAAAAAAGATAAAAATTCTATTAGGGGTGTCCAAAACTAATAAAATTCGATTTTTTTGAACTTATCATGTGAGACCCCAACCACTAAATCACCTTCGATTGAGCCGAAACTATATTTTCCATGTATTTATTTCCATGAATTTAGAAAATTCAAAATAAGAGCAGCTTTAGGAGCACATTTTCTATTAAATTTAATTTCTTCTATCTCTCTAAAAATTAAATCCCGTGCCCGCAAGCTCCGAATCATCCCGTACTTCTAGTGACCATTACTTGAAGAAAATGGCATACCAGTATACCGCTCTGTTCTTCCGT
>JAKCPI010020061.1:0-62429 GCA_023213315.1 Euborellia annulipes | reverse complement strand
ATATTAGTAGATTTTATAAATGAGCAGATGGAATTTACAAATTTTTCATTCGGCCTTGCAATAAGTGTTACCCATTTTGAGGGGTCTCTAAAATGGGGTTCGATGCATATCGAACGGAACCAGACAAAATTTGGACAATGTAGCAGTTATTTTTTACATGCTCTTTAAAATGTATATTCTCATTTTCTCCTTGAAATTTTTTGAAGCACACTTTACTCTTGTACTCCATAGGAAAGATTTCAGATTTATCTCTTCCTTCCATAGAGCCAATGTTAAATCCCTATAGGGATTTGTATGTTAATTTCGATTCAAAAGGGGGTCCCCTTTGGAACTTTTTACGCATTTAAAAATTTTTTTTCCAATTCTTATGAAATTTTGTATTTATTTACGATTCTATATTGTGTATAAAATGTCCAAATATGAGATTAAAATTTTGAAAAATAACCATAGTTTATTTGAAGCAGTCAACATTTAAAATGCAAGTTTGAAACTAAGGTGCTATCGGAAACTAAATATATCTCGACACAAAAAATCTGGTGTGACCAGCACGGTGCACAACTTTCTCTTACCGAAGGGTAAGAGAAAGTTGTGTGCTGTGCGCCAGTCACACCAGATTTTTTTAATTTTAAATGCGGACTGACAAAAACAAACCTGATTTATTATCGTAAACTACCCTCTCATCAAGCAAAAAAAAAAAACTATTTTTTCCTCCCGTTTTATTGTTTATTAATTCTCTCTTGGGGATTATTTTTTTTTCCCCCTTTTAGCCTACACAATACCTCAAAATAGCTCTTATCGTCTTTTCAAAATTAGCTTTTGCAGAATTTATCCTTTTTCATCATCACCATCTTCAAAATGAACTCCATTTATTACCCCCCCCCCCCCCGCCCCCTTTCCCTTTGTGCTTTACGTTTTTTCTTCTTAAGTGAAACTATCTTGTTTTTTTATTTCATTTCCTTTTGTTGTGTTTTAACTCACCCCCCAGCCTCATTCCTATATTAACACCTTGGCACTAAAAATGATTTATGAACTGAATACAAAAAATGATGGATTAATTTATTTTATGTGTAAATCTAGGTCAGTCAATCTGACCAAAGGGCAAAAGAGATGGACGAGTTCAGGCAGAGGTCAAATTTATATATAAACTATTCTTTTAGCCTCCAGCTTCATCGGGAAATTTTTTACTTTCTCTCGCGTATATACCAAATGGTTGCCATGGTAACAAAATATATTTTGAAATTTTACAGCGGCCTTATGCCGGGAAAAATATTTATTCTATAAAAAAAAAAACTCCCATAGTGACACCAAGTTCAAAATTTGGCTCAAAGATGGCAGTAGAATCGAATGAGTTCAAAATTAATCGTTAAGGTATATAAATAATAATTGGTATAATGTCATGATATTTGATCAATTTGACACTAAAAGGAAAGAATTAGAGCCATTTTACTTCTTGAACTCCTTATTTGAATGTGCAATTGAATAGGAAATTTTTAATTTGAAAATCTTTGCTAATTTTCAGATTTGAATGACTTGATTGGAACATGTCTATATATATTCTGTAGTGATAATTTCACTTGATTTCATTATAACCTTTATCAACCTTCATCTTCAGACCTTCCATGTTGTTATTCAGGAATTAATTGATAAGAAAATTTTCTTTTCACTTTGTATTAGAGATGGACAAAATCGTTCTTTTTGAAGAACGGGTCGTTCGCCGTTCGATCTCTAAAACGACCCGTTCATCGTTCTATTTTCCACTGTCTCTGACCCCCCGTCTCATTAAGGACGAAGGTTTTTTTTTTTAACATCCACACTTTGTTCTCAATCCCACAGTCTTTTTCGGCAACTTATAAGTTATAGGCTATATAAGACTGACGATAACCGTTATTTATGAATCTATCTATATTGGGGTCCAGGCATTTCTATTTAAACCATTTGGTATCCAAATGGATTAAATAAAATCATCGGACTGCCTGGGGTCCGAACCCGCGAGGGTTCGGTATAGAAGGTGGGCACGCTACCAACTACAGCAAGCCCGGGGCATGAAGCAGGTTAATTTACATACTTTAGTGTTGAAAAAATATTTAATTTAATTTTAATATGTCAAGTTGGATATTTACTAGCCCACAGGCTTAAGGTTGTTCGGACATTAAAGCACTTTATTAGATTAAAAGCTAATTTTTTAATCTGTTATTAATCACTATCACATACGTATAAAATAAAATTTTGAAGCAGATCTGACGCAGGGTTATCGTGTAATTAATTTTTAAAAATTGAAATTTAACATGTAGTCTATGGGGAATATCGACGAAACGCACACATATCGAATTATATAGCCACCTCTGCAATAGATACTACAGAGGAAATTGCCCATTTCTCCCCCTCCCAATACGTTATTAATTTATTTTTTATAAAATTTAAAGATTCGCTTCTTTTAATAATAGAATAATTATTTTCTAATTTTTTGTAAAATGAAATAATTTATAAAATGTATTATTTAAAAGTTTTGTTAAAAGAAAATATTAAAATATTTAATTAATTCTAATAAAAGAAAAATAATAAAGAATTTAATAATAATCCGTGCAATTAAGTAGGGGAGGCCTTAACCCTTCCAAGAGGGGTTAATTAAGGCAGTGCGCCCCTCTTTTTACTACACTTGGCTTTCGGTGCTCAATCCGTGCACATCGCGAGCGTAAAACATTCACGGGAACCCACCCCTAGTGTTCCCTTGTGCTACATATACGGCAACACCAAGCCATTGTCAATCCAGCCGAGTCCCTGGCCTCATCAATTGGTCCAGTGTGGATGCTGAGCAGGCCTTCTGGCCTTAAATATCATATTATTGAGCTGCAGCGAATTGTACTCGCTGGCTCTGTCTCTCTCTGGTCGACATCGGGAAGCGGGCCTCAAGACGACGCACCGTCATCTTCACGGATGTTGTTCAGGACCCCAGCCCTCATATCAGTGATCACCCAGTGATAAGGTATGGTCGACCATTCCATTAATAAATGAATAAAAATACATACAAATAAAATAAAAAATAAAAAAAGATCGATCTCAAACAAAAACTTGATTTATTAATAATAATTAAAAAGAAAATCATATTAATTTTGATTCAAATAATTTAAATAAACGGAGTAATTGTTATAAGAGATAAAGAAGCGAATTTTTTTCTAATTAAAGATATTTCCTTGATTCTCAAATTAAAATCTTTTCTTTGGCCCAAACCTAACAACTTTCTTACAGCTGGTCCAGTTCGATTGTCTTCTCTCTGGTATGTACCTCTATCTCAGTTTTTTTCTCATGATCTTTTAATTTTTTCATCAAACTCCTCCAGGCATTTGAAGCGAGATGCTCTACCACTTAACGAGTTACACAATTTCTCATTTTATTCAGCCACTGTAGCATTAAATAGCTACAGTGTAAAGCGAAGCGGATAAAAAAAAACAACGATAAAAAATCCCTTTCGGTCCCCTGGCTGTCCCCAAGCAAAGCCACCGAAGGAGCCACCCACGAGCGGGGGAGGTTGCAATACAAAAACAAAAAAACTTACATTTTATCAATTCACTTCCGAGGAATACGTTAAAAATAAAATCAAAAGTTTCTGTCGAACGCTTTTAAAGATATTTTAACAAGAAAGTTAAAAAATTCTCCAAAATGACAGTCGCCAATATTTAAAAATAAGGGAGTCTCGAGAGTCAGACCAGCCTGGCAACGTCGCATAAAATAATTCTCTTTTCTAGCTGTCAGTTACATTTTTTTTTCCATTTTACGATATTTTTTCTCGCAAATCGTCCATTGTGTTTAAACTGATTTGCATTAATCATTGTAATATATTTTTTTTTTCTCATTCACACTCACACTCACACACATTCACACAGCTCTTTTCGGCAACTCAGGCCATATAAGACTTTGACGATAACCGTTATTTATGAATTTATCTATTTTAGGGTCCAGGCATTCTTATTTAAGCCATTTGTTATCCAATTGGCTTAAATAAAATCATCGGACTGCCTGGGGTCCGAACCCGCGACGTTTGGTATACGAGGTTAGCACGCTATCCTCTGCACCATGCCCCGTGGGCAAATCATTGTAATATATTAAATAAAATAAAATTGAAGGCTTTTAAGATTTAAAATAGATAGTTGATGAATGCAATGTTGCCAGATCTATATTACGTGAAAAACTGCTCGAGTCAAAAGCCATTCATTTATTATTTTTGGTAATTAAATTATTAACTTAATCCAATTATAAACTATGATAGGTCACGACTAAATTATAATAAGGAATTTTGGCATTCGAATTTTTAATTTTATTAAAAAAAAAAATTTAGATACTATTATGACTTACGAGGTACTGTCCGAACAACCTTAAGGATCAAAGGAAAAAAAACAAGAAAATCTAATTATATAGCTCCAGTGATATTGAAAGAAATTCGTTTTCAAAATTCAATTATTTAATAAATAGAGAGAGAGAGAGAGAGAGAGTTAGAAGAGGGATTGTTAATTAGAGGATAGAAAGGAATGAAAGGGTAAATTCCTGGATCAATGCAGGGTCAATTGTGAAGGAGATTCCATTCTCAGCCTTTAGAATAATAAAGTTAAATTCTTCCTGCTATTAAATCCTTTTTGCTTTTATAAGGGAAAAAAAAACAGAAAGTAATTGCTATAAGATAGAAAAAGAAAATATAACAATACAAATGTATTTTCGTTTTATAATAATGAATACTTTGTATACCGAGACTAGGCGGATCGATGGAGTATACTAAAAAATTGCAATTCCTCTGCCATAATGTGCTACATGACTTTAAACGTACTTAAGAAAGACGGTAGAAACAGCCCGTAAAAGATGACGTAAATAGCTTTAATTAAAAAAAAATTTGAGATCGATAGCTTCAAAATTGTGGCCGCAATCTCCCAAAATTAGCACCCCGAGACGCGCCGCGCACCTTAAAAGACTGATGCCGGGTTGCAAGAACGTATTTAACGGTTCGTTAAACGCTTTTGTTGGTTTAAACCTTCCGCTAAATAATTTTGGGTTGCAAGAACCGAACTGAGACGAGCCGAACCAAACCGAAACCGAACCGAAGTCGACACTAGTGACAAAACAACTTCAGGGGTCACGACCTAATTGTTTCGGTCCTTCGGTTGCAGTTCGGTTTCCTTCGATTAAAAAAAAAATTTAAAAAACTAGGGAATTCTCGGTCTTAGTGACAAAACAAATAGCGCGCCTAAATGAAAAGAATGAAAGAATAATGAATGTTGAGCAGGGGCGGATTAAAAAAAAATTATTCTTTGTTTTTTTTTTTTTCAATTATCAGCTGAAGTTAGCTCCTTTATCATTTATTATTAAAAAAAATAATAATAAACAATTTTCGATAAAATTATTTTTTACTTTCTCTTACCTATGTATATATGTAATATATATATAGAGAGAAAGTATTGGATTCATGTCAAAAATTCGATGTCGAGATTTTGATGGATCTTCACGTTTTGAGGTCCCCTGAATCCAAAAAAGTGGTTTTCGCGACATGGTCTGTCTGTCTGTGTGTGGGTGTGTGGGTGTGTGTGTGGGTGTGTCTGTGTTCAATTTTAAGCATGAAGGAATTGAGCTAGGAGGTTGAAATTTTATATTTAAGTTAAACACCCCCGGGACCGGAAAAATAAGCTTTTAATCAAAATCGGCCAAAGAGTACTAGTACTTTACTGATGTACTTTTTCAGTTTTTTTCGATTTTCTCAAAATTCGCTCTAACGATTTTGATTAAAATTCAAAAATCAATTATTTTTTAGATGCTCTTTAAAATGTATATTCTCATTTTGCAATTGAAATCTTCTGAAGACCACTTTACTCTTGTATTTCATAGGGAAGATAGGAGAAATGGTTGCCATGGTAACAAAATATAAATATTTTCCCATACTTATAAATTTTACATCTTGAATTCAATTGTACCCTACTGTCGGAAACTAAATACATGTCGACACAAAAAATCTGGTGAGACAAGCACAGTACACAACTTTCGATTACCGAAGGTAAGAGAAAGTTGTGTGCTGTGCGCCAGTCACACCAGATTTTTATATTTTCAAATCTATTTAATTAATTTCTTTACTTATCTCAATCAGAATAGGTCATGCGCAAGGTTTTTGTCATCTAAATTACAATGGAGAAAGAAAAAACCCAAAAAAAATAAGTAAAAAATCTGGTGTGACTGGCGCACAGCACACAACTTTCTCTTACCCTTCGGTAAGAGAAAGTTGTGCACTGTGCTGGTCACACCAGATTTTTTGTGTCGAGATATATTTAGTTTTCCATAGCACCTTAGTTTCAAACTTGCATTTTAAATGTTGATTGCTTGAAATAAACTATGGTTATTTTTCAAAATTTTAATCTCATATTTGGACATTTTATACACAATATAGATTCGTAAATAAATACAAAATTTCATAAGAATTGGAAAAAAAAATTTTAAATGCGTAAAAAGTTCCAAAGGGGACCCCCTTTTGAATCGAAATTAACATACAAATCCCTATAGGAAATTAACATTGGTCAAATGCGAAGATAAGGTAGAAAAATTTAAAACGCGTAGAAAGAGAGAAGATAGTTTTGTGAGAGAGAGAGATATGTTTTCTCCGAAAAAAAAATGGGCGTTTAAATAATAATTGATTTTTAATCTAATAAAAAAGAAAAAGATTTAAATTCGGTTACCATGGCAACCATTTATTTCTCCTATCTTTCCTATGAAGCACAAGAGTAAAGTGTGCTTCAAACAATTTTGAGGGCAAAACGAGAATATACATTTGAAAGAGCATCTAAAAAAATAATTGATTTTTGAATTTTAATCAAAATCGTTAGAGCGAATTTTGAGAAAATCGAAAAAAACTGAAAAAGTACATCAGTAAAGTACTAGTACTTTTTGGCCGATTTTGATTAAAAGCTTATTTTGTCGGTCCCGGGGGGTGTTTAACTTAAATATAAAATTTCAACCTCCTAGCTCAATTCCTTCATGCTTAAAATTGAACACACACACACACACACACCCCACACACACAGACAGACCATGTCGCGAAAACCACTTTTTTGGATTCAGGGGACCTCAAAACGTGAAGATCCATCAAAATCTCGACATCGAATTTTTGACATGAAACCAATACTTTCTCTCTCTATATATTTCATATATAGGGTACGAGAAAGTAAAATATATATTAATAATATTTTGAAGAACGAAAGAATCATGAATGTTGAGCTAATGTCTAAAGAGTGAACTAGTCAGTCAGTGAGAGGGCTGGCACTTTATTGTAAAGATTAACCTTATTTTTATTTTACGATATTTAAATATTTAAACATTTTTTGTTTTGTAACCTAATATTAACAATTAAAATTTAAAGAATACAAATATAATTACTATTTTTATTTCTTTTATAATTTTGGTACTATTATAAATTATACAATTTGGCAATGCGCCCTTGCGGTCAAATGGCCAACTACATAGAGAGCTGTCATTTTCGGTGGCCCATTCGTTTTGCATCTATCTATATATCTTAACAGTAGGGAATAGTTAACGATTCCTTTAAAATTGCTTTGGCAACAGCCTATAATTTTAAAGCCCAAAGCGATTTTTACTAACAGACTTTTAAATATTTACAGAACTGTTTTCTTGCAACCCGGCATGAATGACCTACATGTATCAATCTAAACAACATTAACAAATTTATCGTCCTGAAGATGGGAGCGATGCGTTAGCGAAACGTCGACGATATTTAAATAAAGTTTTTCTTCTTAGACTAGTCCGCGCCCCCCTAGGGAGGCGCGCCTCACAGTTTGGAAAACGGGAGGTGAAATCTCTACCTCTGCTATAAAACCCAATAGTGATTTTTTTACATATCTTAGATCTTCTCTTTAAATTCTTCAGAATTGTTATTAGTATCTCCCCAAGAATACTAAATATCTTTTAAGAGAGAAGTTATCTTATCTAAAGGGTAGTTTTCTCTTCTCCCCCCGGACCCTTTTGTCGTTGTCATCATCCCCTTTTGCTAATAAAGTTGCCCGAGCTTTGTTTAAAGAACGAAAGAAAAAAGAGAATTAAAAAAAAAAAAAAAAGCAAAGAATATCCGTTTGGTGGTAATAATGGTCCTAGATATCCTAATAATAAAGGAAGAAAATAAGAAATAAAATAAAAGAGAGCGGTTTACTGTAAATCATGGTTTACCAACGAACCTTAACGTTTAAGCTCCGATGGAGTTAAATAAATTTATTTATAACTCGCTTGGGGATTTTAAAGAAAGGGAATTCTATTTTTTTGGATTGTAAGGTTATTTTATTTATTAAAAAGGCGAGGGGGAGTGATCATTGAAAGCTTCGCTTCTTACCCCCCCCCCTCCCAGCCTACGGGCTTGGTCTAGTTGGTAGCGTGCCTACCTTCTATACCGAACGTCGCACAGGGTTCCTTTCGCTTCAAAAGTGGCCAAAAAAACGAAAGTCAACCTAATTGAAAAACGTTCTGGGGTAACAAACTAGAATGTAATTGTAATTGTAATTGTGGTAGAGAGAGGGCGTTTCGACTACACCGGCCATTTAACGCCACAAATCTTTTTTTTTTTTTTTTTTTTTTTTTTTTGGGACTAACTACACAAACTGATATAACTTTATATCATGAAGGAACTTAATAATATCCTGTAACCTATCACTATCACTTAAAATGTCCTTAGGTTTTATATTATTCTTAGCCCTCTCCACAAGGAAAAGACGGCACTCAAAAAGAACATGATCTACAGTGACCCTTTCATTACAAGTGGCACACCACGGTGGGCTTTCACCCCGAAGGAGATGTCCATGGGTGACAAACTAGAATGTTTGCTGCTCTCTACTCTCTAAAAACGAATTAGTAAAAAACTACTAATTCATAGTGAATAGTCACTTTTTTAAGATGTGCAAAGTAGACCACCCGTAAATAGTGGATATCTACTTTTTCAATTAGTAAAAATTATTACTTACTAATTGAAAAAGTGAATTTTTAAAAATATAATGACCAAAAAAAAAAGAATCGTTTAAGATATATGAAATAAAGTGTGATGACACCGGGACCTAACTTGTGTTTACTGACTCGAGTTCTAGCCGAACCCACTTAAACTTGACTTACTCTTACTTCTCTGTTATTTGGTATATAAGTATGTCGCTGATGTTAACAATGCTTTTTACTTGAATGTTACTATATTCCTTCCCAGCAATTTATTTCTAAATAAACTTAATAAAACTAATTATCGTTATATCAAGAAATATATTTACTAAATTTTAAGTAAAAATATTTCTTAATTGACTATTTAAAAAATAATATTTTATAAATTTAAAAAAATTTGGAATCTATTTGTTTTGACTTAACATATATTTCCTGCAATTTTTAACAAAAAATACAAGTTGTCTCAATATTATTATTTATTTGTATTACTATTACTTAAATAAAGCCTTATATTGTCAAAAATGTCTTTATTAAGGGACCGATCAAACAGCTGGTCGGCCATGTTGGCTTCTCAGACAGCCGGAATTGAATGAACTACTTTTTGAATTAGTAAAAAATAACTAATCTAAAAGTAACCAATAAATTTACTAAATATCTTAGTAGATTCTACTCAAAATTACTAAATTTAATGTAATTTTCTTACCTACTATTTGAATAAGTAAAAATTCTACTAATTCGTTTTAAGAGAGTAAACTGTATTTCTTTTTGAAAACAACTCAGCCAGTGCCGAGTTATAGGTCCTCAAAGTTGACCAAATCTCAACAGTGAATTTTATGCACTTTTTTGCAGGAAATCAAGAATTTTTTTCGAGGGGAAATAATTGTCCAAATCAAATAATTCTTTTACCAAATTATTCAGCGATTTCTCTAGTTTCAAAATAATTTTTTTGTGCTTACTTTCCTTATTAAATTATATTGTTTTTAAGGCCCTTAGTAAAAAATAAAAAATCCTCCAAAAAATTTTTAAATCACTCTTTTTCATTGATGGTTTTAAATTATTTTAAAAATTGGAATATACCAGAAGATAGCCAAAGAGCTAAGGAAAATGGTCCAATAGTCATCTTTTGCCACTTTTTGCCTATTTGGGAGTTATAGGACGTTAAAGTTCGGAGCGCGCGCATTTTCAATAGGTTTTCTCGTCATTTATACCACAAGTTAATCTATTTTTCAAAATAAAAGCAAATATGATTAAAAGATATCATTTTAAATAACTTTTAAGTAATTTGCCCTTTGATTATAGGTGAAAGTGATAAGGTATATCCCAGCAGAGAGGTGTTTTTCATTTACCTGACTTCACTCAGGAAATCCCACACTCTTCATTGTTTATAAATTTTTGCTTAAAAAAATATTTTTGCATGTTTTAAAAAAACAGGGGAGAAATAATATGGATAAAGAAAAAGAAAATTTTTTTTTTTTTAATTGTTAATAAAAAAAGGAAACTATTATCATTTCTTATACCACAAAAGAGTCTTTTGAAAAGACATGTGTGCAAATTATACCTGGTATATATTAAAAAAGTAAAATTAATGATTAATAAAGAAGAAAAAATTCGCTTCAAATTTTTTTTTTTTTTTTTTTAATTAATTTTTGTTAAAGAACGCCCGAATTCGCTCATTTTTTTAATTAATTTTTGTTAAAGAACATTAAAAAAACATGTATGCAAATTTTTAATAAAAAATATCATTTATTTAAAGAGATATTGATTAATAAAGGAGAAAAAATTCGCTTCAAATCTAGTTTTTATTTTTTTACGCTTTTCCTTAAATAGATTTATTAAATCTAACAACATATTCTTAAAAAGCGTACTTAAATACGTATAAATAAAAATTTTCATCCAAAAGTAGCCACTAATAAAAAATATATAGGCCTATGACCGCTTTTGAAGCGAATGGGACCATTGTGCGTCGCGGGTTCGAACCCCAGGCAGTCCAATGATTTTATTTAAGGATACCAAAGAAAACAAAACAAAAAAAGAGAGGGTTTAAATAAATTTGTGTTCTTTCTTTCTACCTCTGCTATTGGGATGCTGATCACGTGTACCCAATTAATCGAAGATGCAAATTTCAGATACGTGCCAACTATAAATAAATAAATAAATAAATGTGAAATCAATCCTGATGACGAGAATAAATTATTTTTAAACCAGGAGAAAGGTTAAATCAGTTTTTTTATTATTTTATTTTTAGAATGAATAATCAATTATTTTGTATATTTTTACTTTCCTATACGAATTTGTTTTCATTTTTTTTTCGTGGATAAAGGTTAGAGTGTAATCTGTTGATGTTGAAACGAATGATGTATGCAAATAAAAATTTGAAGTTCTCGTTCTTCTTGTTTGACGATTCGAGTATTATTTCTGGACTCTCTTCATAAGAAATTGGTCAAGTAAGAATTGGCCCCCTTATTGGCGGGAGGTGAAGCCACCAACATCTTCTCATATCAGTCGGTAGAAGAAGACGGTCACCACTTGAAACCGTTGACAGATTGAAACCGAATAGACGAAGGTCGGCCAGATGCGACCGAAGCGTCATCATATTCCATGCCGAAGCCACCACCAATCATCAACATTTTAATTCCTTTTATTTTATCCCCTCAAATTTTTTCGCTCTTCTATCAGCATGTCGCGTTACAAAGGGGGTGAAGCTACAAGCCATGACGTCAAAAGCCGTGACGACAAAAATAGAAAAGTTGGAATTTATTATATATGACGAATTATAAAAAAATAATTGTGAGATTTAATTATTCAATTTTTAAATTGATAAAATATAAATTTTTAAAATAATTTAAAATGATTCAAATCTTCAATTAGTAAATAAATATTGTTCTCAGTTTTTAACATGCGTCTATTAATTTCCCATTTTCCAATTATTAAGTTAGGATTAAAAACGCGATTTTAATACCCTTAATTGAATAATTTTCTGAAAATTTTCTGTTAAACGCCTACGATCCGAAAGAAAGTTTCACTTGCATCGTGCTTTCATAAAACCACACAGTGATTTTTTATTTAAATATTTTTCAAATGATTTTTTTTTTTAAAGAAATTATAATTTATTTTTTTATTTTATTCTTTTGCGAGTAGATACTCTTCCTGATTGGGTCCCCATCCCGTTTTGAGCTCTTCAAAAACGTTGCGTGGTGGAAGGTGCTGGGATGACTGAACACGAATAGATGGGGATAGACTTTGGGGCAAATTAATGTATATGCATGACCTCGGGCTTGGCTTAGCTGGTAGCGTGCTAACCTCGTATACCATAAGTCGCGGGTTCGGATAATTTTATTCAAGCCATTTGGATACCAAATGGCTTAAATAAGAATGCCTGGACCCCCAAAAGATATATTTACAAATAACGAGTATCGTTTAAAGTCTTAAATGGCCGAAAAGACTGTGTGTGAATGGGAAAAAAAGTGTGTTAAAAAAAAAAACATGTATATTAATGTAGTCCCCATACAGGGGAGGGGGGAGGAGGGGAAAAAGAAGTTTTAAATATTTAAATATAAAAAAATTAAAAAAAATATAAAAAAAAAAAAAAAAAAACTAAAAAATTATAATAAAATTAAAAAAATAAAAAAATTTAAATAAAATAAAAATTAAAAAATTTTTTATTAATTTTTTTAAAAATTTTTAAAAAAAAAAAAAATAATTATTTCTTTTTTTTTTTTTTTTTTTTTTTATTTTAATATTTAAAATTTAAAAAATAAATATATAAAATTTAAAAAAATAAAAGAAAAAAAAGAAAACATTTTTCCCCCCCTCCCCCCTTTGAAGGGGGGGGGGGAACCCCCCTCCCCCCCAGTTCCGGCGCCTATGCCCATACATTACTGGTATAATTGATAATGGGACAAACTTAGTGGAAGACTTTCCCGATTGAACCTTTGAGTTAAACGATTAAAGCAGAGAAGTTAATCTTCAGGACACAAGAGGCGCCACTGATCAAAAGCGCCTGTTAGATAGGCAAAATCTTTCCTAAAAAGAGATTTATTTTGCCTATATAATAAGGTTTTGTGGGGAGCGTCTCGAGGTGCTGATTTGCGGCCCCACAATTTTGAAGCTATCGACCTCAATTTTTATTTTTTTTTTTTTTTTAATTAAAGCTATTTAAAATATCTACAACTTATAGAAGCCCTTTTTTTGATTCACAAAAAAAAAAAAAAAATTTTTAAATAAAGATTTAAAAAAAAAAATTCTGTCTATATCTTATACAATAGATTATTATTAAATTAGTAATCATTGTGTTAAAAAATAATTAATTTTTTGCCTTTAATATTATTTTTTTTTAGGGAAAAAAAATAAATCTTGTCTATTTTCTGGATTTGCAAAAAGATAAATATGATAATTAAAAAAAAAATAATAATTAAAAAAAAAAAAATTTTAGGCCAACTTCACACGGTGTTCCCAGGCGGTCACCCATCCAAGTACTGACCGTGCCCAATGCTGCTTAACTTCGGTGATCAGACGAGAACCGGTGCATTACAGCATAGTATGAAAGTTGGCGGTAATTTAGAACTTAAACGAACACTCTTATAAATAGCAGGGTTTTTTTTTTAAAAAAAAAAAATACATCTTATTATTTAAGCCATTTGAGCCTAGTTCCAACTTAATTGTGTATAGTGAGTAATGTTTTTTTATTTTATAAAAAAAATGGTATCATATGCTTTACTGTTGTTTTTTTTTTTTTTTTAATAAGAATTGCTGGATTAAGATAATATATTAAAAAAAGAGGATCCGATAAAATGTATAAATCGGTCGGCCGCCCCTCCTGTCTAACTTGGTTATCTTTTAATCCAAATGCCTTCTACGTTTTTCGCTGTTGACGCCTGCTCTCTGCTGCCAGGCATCGCAGCTTAAGATCAATTGATGCCTACTCTCCAGGCGCTCAGGCAAATTACATTTGTTTATAATTTTAATGATTTCTAAAATTCTTAAATATTTTTACTTTCTATTACATATATATATTTTTAATGTTGCTGTAAAATTTGCGTCTGTTTTGAGATGGCGTTAGTTCTGCCCATAGGGAAACAAGCATTTTTTTCCCTTTAATTTGAAAGGTTCCAGCAAATTTATTATAAGCAAAAAATTAATTATTTTTTAACACAATGATTACAAATTTAATAATCTATAAGATATAGACAGAATTTTTATAAATATCTTTTTATTTTAAAACAAATTTTGCCTGAAGGCTATTATGGTGAGATCCAATATTCCAATCCAGTGCCTGCTTGAGGATTTGTTTACATTAAATAAATAGTTTTATTTAATGAAAAATCCCGCACGCCCAGGGTTTGGAAAGGGATCTTCTTTGTAGAAGCCGACACCCTAGCCCGCTACACCAGCGAGCCCCAATTCCAAAAGTATATACGAGAAAGTTTTGGGGGAAATCATTCCCGATTTTTTTCTCTATATAAATGGTATATTAACATGAGAGAAAGTAAAAGCACTTTTTAAAGACGAAAAAGACTCGGAAGAAAAAAAAGTAGGAAAGAATTTACAGTAGTAAATTCAAAGGGGCTCAAGCGCTCTCACTGTGGATTTTCTTCACATTAAACATTTTAATAATGGTTATTTCTCCATATTTAAGAAAAACCAGAGGGGGCCTGGCAACGGAGAAGATCAACAGTCACCACAATCGTTGAGGTTAAGTGATGCCAAGCGCGGCGAAAGCTCGGGATTGGTGACCCCGAGCAATCAGCGTGTGGAACGCCCCCGGTTGCCATCGGTACAATGTATATAAAAATTTATATAATAAATAAATAACCCCTAAATGGCCTCTGTAGCGGAAAAGGGTTTTTAAAAAAAAAAAAAAAAAAAAAAGAAAAACCAGTGCCTGCTTGAGGATTTGTTTACGTCCATAGAATACACAAATGCAAAGAGTACATAAATATTTCTCTATACATTTCCTATGGGAGAAATCGTAAATTTAAGAATTAATAACTCAAAAATTGGAAGTGCTAGGGACCAAAAGGTATTTTTCCCTGAACTAGTTTTTTATGCTGAATACGTATATGTAATTATTATTTTCCTACGACCTTTAGTTCAGGACGTACTTTTTATCCGTACAGACGGACATAAGTTCTCTCTTAGTACTACGTACAGTCAGAGCTAAAAAGAGGCCATTTTGATGAATAGACTGTCTTTAAAGTCATTTAAATTGGTGAAGAAATTATTATGAATATAATTTCCAACATTTAAGAATGTAATCCTATTTAATGAAGGCCTTAATCGATTTCAGTTAGAGACGGATTCTTGTCCCTAAGAAAGACAAACGTCTCAGCACTCGTTTTTTTTCTCCCCCTCCCCCTCCCTCCGCATTCTAATTTGTTTGTCTTTAAGAACTTTTAAGTATAAATCTCTTTTAATCTTACATCCGGTTAAATAAATTTATTCAAAATGGCGGATAATTTTTCATAATAGAGTAATAATAAAAAATAAAAAGAGAATTTAAAACTTAAAAAGAAAAAAGAAAAAAAAATCTGGTGTGCCTGGCGCACAGCACACAACTTTCTCTTACCTTCGGTAATCGAAAGTTGTGTACTGTGCTTGTCACACCAGATTTTTTGTGTCGACATATATTTAGTTCCCGACAGTACGGAACATTTGAATTCAAATGTAAAATTTATAAGTATGGGAAAATATTTATATTTTGTTACCATGGCAACCATTTCTCCTATCTTGACTATGAAATACAAGAGTAAAGTGGTCTTCAGAAGATTTCAATCGCAAAATGAGAATATACATTTTAAAGAGCATCTAAAAAATAATTGATTTTTGAATTTAAAAAAAAATCGTTGGAGCAAATTTTGAGAAAATCGAAAAAAACTGAAAAAGTACATCAGTAAAGTACTAGTAATCTTTGGCCGATTTTGATTAAAAGCTTATTTTTCCGGTCCCGGGGGTGTTTAAGTTAAATATAGAATTTCAACCTCGTAGCTCAATTCCTTCATGCTTAAAATTGAACACACACACACACACACACACACACACACACACACACACCCAGACAGACCATGTCGCGAAAACCACTTTTTTGGATTCAGGGGACCTCAAAACGTGAAGATCCATCAAAATCTCGACATCGAATTTTGACATAATCCAATACTTTCTCTCTCTATATATATTACATATATACATAGGTAAAGAAAGTAAAAAACGAATTGGAAATAAGATCATTTGACAAGTTTAATGGTTTCAATTAAATTTGACAATCCATTACATGATGTCCATTAAGGGGGTAAGAGGGTAGAGGGGGGGGGGGGGGGGGGGTGAAATTCCATTCGATCGTTTGACACGTTTCAAAAAGGGAACAAAATGGAAATTTATTACTAATTGAATTTGACGTTAGTGTTTTTTTTTTTAAACTTCCTCTCTCACTCTAGAGGAATCCTTAATTTAAAGGTCGGATTAAGCTAATATGAAAGGTGAAATTAGTTTTCATAAAAGTGATTATATCAGAAGCTGTCGGTGGGGGGGGGGGGGGTGAGCTATAACTTTATCGAAATAATACAAATATTGCTAGTAATTGTGAACAAGTTTTGTTTTTGATTGGCAGATAGTTGATAGATATGCGAGTGAGCAGAATAACGATTTGTAATAAAGGAGTTAGGATTCTCATTAAACTCTTAAGCTTGTTCAACTATCGATCGACTAGACAATACTATAAAAAAATCAATAAAAATCTGGTGTGACTGGTCGCACAGCACACAACTTTCTCTTACCTTCGGCAATCGAAGGTTGTGTTCTGTGCTTGTCACACCAGATTTTTCGTGTCGTAGTTTCCGCCGATATAGGGACCGTGCGTGAAATATAGAGGCAGCACTATAGCCGAAGTAAAGCGCTGTCTAGTGTTCTTTTGGCAAACTTGTGGAATGAAAACATTCATTGCAAACAACATAAAATATTTTAAAAAATGGAAAAAATAATAAAATACTGATTTCAACTAATTGTGAGGAAATAATGAATTTGGAACTTTAGATAAAATTTTAAAGTTCTTAATTCGTTGATTAACCCGTTCAATATGTATCCTTACAGAAGCAATGTTTCATCTACTTCTTCCGGGATGAATTGGTGGTCTGTGTGACCAAAAAGAGGATTTATTAGTACTTATTAGTTTATTATTTATTAGTACTAGCAGCTTTTAGTAATTCACGAATTTTTAATCGCCGGATACGTCACAAGGATTGTATATTTTTTTAAAATATTTTTGCTTCCAGGAATAATCGAGGGAATATAAGACGGATGTTCCGATTTTTCGTTGTTTATAAAAATGAGTATTACTACAAATTCTCGAATTTTGATTTGGTACCCAGTCTTTTTGGGTTTTCACTGAAATTCAAAAAAATTTTAAGGTTAAGTTTTTATTATGAAATAAATGTCATAAATATTAAGAACCTGGTTAACAAAATGAGTTATTTACATGCTGTTACGGCAGTTTTTAAAACTTCCGCCACATTTAGGGAATTTTATATTTATATTATTTTAGTGACATTTAAATTTTTCAAATTTTCTTTTTATTTTTTTTTACCCTCGAAATGAGCCTTCTATTTTTCTTATCTTCGCTATCTTCGTTGCTTTGCACGGGTGTGCTTCCCGCTCTCTCTCATTCCTTTACGTTTCGTCGAGTTGCGCTCATCTCGCGTGCGTCCTCGAACCTCTGGGCTCTCCACTGCCGACCACAAGTCACCCCTGGCGAACTTGTGGTATATCGGCTTTGCATCCTGCATCGTATTCCAGTTTGTTTCGTTGAATTGCACTCATCTCGCGTGCATTCTCGATCATCTCTTGGGCTCTCCACTGTCGGCTACAAGTCACCCCTGGCGAACTTGCAGAATATCGGCATTGCATCCTGCTTATCTATTTGTTTGTGGAAGGTTGATAAATAGACTCAACCGTCTCCATCCTTTGAATTTGGTGACTCTATTCATCGAGAAGAGATCTTCAATCCACGTGGACCCTCGGCCTTGCTGTCTTCCGTCGTCCGATGAGTAGACCCAATTTTCTATATTTCATTTCACCTCTCTTTGGTTTACTTTTATTTAATTAACCATATTAAAAATTGATAAATAACTCTTGAACTTTAGAAAAGAAATTAAATAAAAATATATTTTTTCTCTGTATAATAACTTAATGCTTAATACGCATTAAAAGCGTATTTACAACCACTTTTGCTTTGTTAACTAAACACCTAGCTTAATTAAAACCTATTTAATTGTTATTTGTTATTGTATATATATATTTTTTTTTTTGTTTTATAATAAATTTAAATTTTATGTGTTAAAGACTTTTTTTTCTGCCTTAACACATGCGTCGAGTTTAATCTCAAAATTCATTTTAATTATGTAATATATTTGTAATTAATTTTGACTTGGTCATAATTTTTTACTGTTTTTATCCACTGTTTACGTTTTGCTATTTTCATGTGGCTATCTGGAAATTTATAAAATTTCACTTTCACATCCATTCCAGGTTTCTGAAGTGATGTATTATTACAGCCACGGATACAGCAATTTTTTCTTAAAGTCGACAAACTTCAAATAATCTCAATATATTTAATTAATAATTATTCAAAAATAAATCACATGTTAAATATTTAACAAATCCCCCGACTAATTAAGATGATTGCCACTAGTTGGCGCAAAGGTCTAGACGCACGGTCCCTATATTAGAATTCAAGATGTAAAATTTATAAGAATGGGAAAATATTTATATTTTCTTACCAAGGCAACCATTTCTCCTATCTTCTCTATGAAGTACAAGTATGGCCAAAAAATCAAGTAATTCAAAAATTTGCCAAGAGATGTCAGAATGGTAGCTAATAATATTTAATGCATTTGGTTGTATGTATCTTTTATAAAAGCATAAAAATATATAAATATAGGCCAAAAGGGGATCAGCTGTTAGACTAGCCTGCCATCTATTGCAAGAATGCTGAACTAATTTGACAGTTGATTTTTAAATAAATCATCTAAGCTTATTTTTAAAATTTCTTAATTAATATGTGATTAATAATAACAATAAATTCATTTTTAAATTTAAAAAAAAATTAAAGATTATTTGGGACAGATTGTTTTTTTGTATTTGCTTGATAACAAAAAAATTAATTACGATAATTTTTTAATAAGTCATTAAAAAAATTATAGCTCGATATCCCAATAATCTCTTATGAATTTAATTCATTAAAAAAAAACCGCATAAAACATAATAGTCTAGTTTTTTTTTAAAGTACGTCACGAAGATTTTATTTGCATTTCTTCTTGAAAATAATGGTGTATGAGAGTGGCAAAAGTTTTACAATAAAAGTAAATCTCTTCAAATTCGATAGATAATTTCTTTACTTTTCTTCTTTTATAGAGAGAGCTTCCACATGTTAATAAATGCAATTGTTTTATTTATTTATTTTTTTTTTTTTTTTTTCTAGGAACAAGATGAGGAATTGGACATCGATTTGACAGACCCAGAGCTACATAAGGCAGCTACCAAGATCCAGGCCTCGTTCCGTGGGCACAAAGTGCGCAAGGATACGGATGTACAAGGACAGTGAACCCTGTGACGTCACTTAACACCTTTTCTATGGCAAAATCAATTTGATGGCTCTCTGCCCCATCCCCTCTCTCTCTCTCTTTTTTCTCTCTCTTTCTCTTAGTCCAAAAAACAAACAAAACTCCCCTATCATACTAATTCAAAAAAAAAAAAAAAAAAAAAAAACGATTGATTATTATAAATAAATAATAATATTTAATAATAATATCATTAGAATAATAAAAAAAAAAAAATTGTATTTTATTATTTGGCTAAAGTAGGCTTGGGAAAAGTCCAAATTTTTTTGGTGGACTAAGCGCATCTCCCCCACTAAGTGGTCTTAATTTGAAGTGGCTTAAAAAAAAAAATTCTTTTTTGCATGGCTTCAAAACGAGGAGAGAGAAAAAAAAAAATCCCATCAAATTTATTTCGTCATATTTTCCACTTTCTCTTTTTCTGCTTCAAGTCCCATTTCTTTTTTTTCCTTCCCCCTCTCCTCTTCTTCTTATTCTTCTTCCCATGAGCATCCATTAATCGCCAAGTGTGAAGGGGAATGACCAAAATAAATATATTATCCACAAGAGAAAAAAAAAATAAAAAAATAAAATGGAGCAGCAGCAGCAGCAGCAAAAGTAGGGAATGAAATTTCGATGGTAATATTTATCATCATTCAATTACTAAATCGATTGAAATAATAATAATTATACTAATAATTTAATTTTTTAAATTATAAATTTTAAGAATTATTGTTTCTCTCTTTCTTGTTCAAGAGGAGGTGATAAAATAATTGAAATTCAATTATATATATGTATGTTCTCTAATCGAAGTGAAGGAGATATTAGAAATTCAATGTATTGAATTAATTAAGTAAACCGACACAAGAGAGCAGCAAGGTCTTTTTTCGTAGTCTGGCCATGAGGTTAGAATCCGCCATTTTTTTTTTTTTTTTGGCGGGAAGGTAAATTGTTCTTAGGAAATGTAAATATTTACAAAATATGTTCTAACCTCTATTTCACAATTGACAAATATTTGACATTATCATTAAAGTTTATATTTAACAATATATATATATATATATATATAGGGTGATTCTTTTACAAACCGAACACTTTCTGACCGACATGTTTTTGATTTGGATGAAATTTTTTTTACGGGTTCTATAACGAAAAAAAAGATAGCCATCCGCGAGGATTTTCTTTTTCTTTAATATTTTGGGAAATATCGAGGGTCGAAAATGTGAAAATTTGATGATTTTCTGCTTAGACGCTCACTTTTAAAAATTCATAACTCTGGTTCTATTTGAGCTAGAAAAAAACTTTTTTTACCATTTTAAAGCTAAAAGAGTGAACTTTAAGAAAAAAAATTGTTCCACCAAAATTTATTAAAGATTTCACATTGTTATCAACAATTGAAATCTTTAAATCGATTTTTAACAATGGGGCCCCAAATGTATTGCATTTTTATTATAACCATCGCATTCTACGTCGAATTTTATACCGATAACGGTTTTTTAATCGATGGAGAATCAATTAGTACTATTGAAAAAAAAATCCCGCCAAGTGCTCTCATGCGGTAAAATGACGTCATATCAAAAATAAGAAAAAAAGTCCGGGGGCATTGAACCACTCTTTCCAAAACTATATTTAGATTTAATGTAGCTTTTATGGTCAAGTAGCTATCCGTTGCACAAGTAGGGCTATTTTTCGATATTTTTTTGCCTAAAAAATGATGTTTTTCGAGAAAAAAACTAATTTTGGAGTTAATTACTCGGGATTTTTTTTACTTATTCTATTAGAGGTTTTCTTTCTGCACCAAATGACATCCCATTTAGTCTGATCTGATTAGCCGTTCGGAATCTACAGCGGTTTAAACTTTCAAATTAGAATTTACCGCAGCGCGGTAAAATAAAATGATAGGAAAAAAATAAATGGTGAAATCTTTAGCTGAAAACTCATTCTTTCTAACCGTATATTCCCCATAATTATACCTCTTAAGACAGAGGAGTTATGCAAGCCGATAAACTTTTTCGTGCAAAGATTTTTTTTCTTGCCCTAGAGCATGAACGAAAAAGTTTATCGGCTTGCATAACTCCTCTGTCTTAAGAGGTATAATTATGGGGAATATACGGTTAGAAAGAATGAGTTTTCAGCTAAAGATTTCACCATTTATTTTTTTCCTATCATTTTATTTTACCGCGCTGCGGTAAATTCTAATTTGAAAGTTTAAACCGCTGTAGATTCCGAACGGCTAATCAGATCAGACTAAATGGGATGTCATTTGGTGCAGAAAGAAAACCTCTAATAGAATAAGTAAAAAAATCCCGAGTAATTAACTCCAAAATTAGTTTTTTTCTCGAAAAACATCATTTTTTAGGCAAAAAAATATCGAAAAATAGCCCTACTTGTGCAACGGATAGCTACTTGACCATAAAAGCTACATTAAATCTAAATATAGTTTTGGAAAGAGTGGTTCAATGCCCCCGGACTTTTTTCTTATTTTTGATATGACGTCATTTTACCGCATGAGAGCACTTGGCGGGATTTTTTTTCAAAAGTACTAATTGATTCTCCATCGATTAAAAAACCGTTATCGGTATAAAATTCGACGTAGAATGCGATGGTTATAATAAAAATGCAATACATTTGGGGCCCCATTGTTAAAAATCGATTTAAAGATTTCAATTGTTGATAACAATGTGAAATCTTTAATAAATTTTGGTGGAACAATTTTTTTCTTAAAGTTCACTCTTTTAGCTTTAAAATGGTAAAAAAAGTTTTTTTCTAGCTCAAATAGAACCAGAGTTATGAATTTTTAAAAGTGAGCGTCTAAGCAGAAAATCATCAAATTTTCACATTTTCGACCCTCGATATTTCCCAAAATATTAAAGAAAAAAGAAAATCCTCGCGGATGGCTATCTTTTTTTTCGTTATAGAACCCGTAAAAAAAATTTCATCCAAATCAAAAACATGTCGGTCAGAAAGTGTTCGGTTTGTAAAAGAATCACCCATATATATATTTACAATTAAAATAAATGTTTTAATTTATTTTAAATTAATTTTTCCATTAGAATTTATGAGAATTTATTACAATTTTGTCAAACGTCAATTGCTGTCATTTCATATAATTAATATTTTAAAGTTTTATTTACTTGTAGTACACAAAAAAAATGTATTTAATTTTAATTAGTATTATCAGAACATTAAAATATGAAATTTTAATATGTTAAATAAGGAGAAAAAAAATATTACATGGTAAATATAGGCTTATTTGGAAACAAAATGGCGGATTTTGCTTTCGACCAATCAGCAGCCTATCTAGCCCATGGCCAGACTATGTTAAATACAATGACTATATATTTTCGGCATCTAACACATTTTAGAACCCATCTCTATTTAATCAAGGTGAATCAATAAGGATGAATTAAAAAAAAAAACAGCTCTTTATTATATTCAAATCCACAGCGACATTTCGGTCGACTAAGCGACCATCTTCATGGTTTTTAGTCAATCAAAACCATCTTATGTTCATTGATAGACATTTTATAAAATTTAAGATCTATCAATATAGTTTTTGACAGGCGCTTAATGTAATCGTGATCGTAAATTAAAAAAATTTATATCAAAGAACATAAGAGGGTTTTTATTGACTAAACCCTAGCCATGAAGATGGACGCATAGTCGACCGAAACGTCGCTGTGGGTTTGAAAGAGCTGCTTAGCATTTTAATTCATCCATTACTATTAATTTAAAATGATTTGGTAGTTTCGCTTGGGACGTGAAGCGAACCCGGGATTCCAGACTATAGTTTTTAAAGTAAGGGAAGTATAGCTTAATAGAAGAATAATCAATTATTGAGAGTATTAAGGCCGACATTTCGGTCTCGATTAAGACCATCTTCAGCCCACAAGTTCTGAAGATAGTCTGGTCTTAATCGAAACCGAAACGTCGTGGTTCTTAATAAATGAAATAATCAATAGTTGCTATTCTTTTTATTTCCTCGATAATAAATGGTTTTTATTGGATTCTAATTATCCACAGAGATAGAGTTCTCGCCTCTTGTGCTGGTTCGCATTCCGTCACAAATGAATTGGCTACGAAACAATTGACTGAGGGCCGTATTCATAATTGAAACTTGTTTTCGTGCTTAAGTCTGACTCCATGAAGTAAGACTTTTTTGAACAAGTCGATCTAGTTCGCTTATGATTTCATAAACATTATTCAAGCAAGACTTTTTGAAGTCAGAGTTCCAATAAACATTGCTTGTTTGCCAAACCAATTGCTTCGTCAAGTCAACGACTTCGGCTATTCTCGGCTCCGATCGGATACAATCGGCAACCTTCGGCTAATATGGCGAGTCGAAAGTTTCAAAGAATAAAATATTACAGAAATATTATATTATTGTGAAAAAATAATTTGACGTTTTGTGAAGTAGGCAACATAATAAAAATTGAAATTAATTTAAATAAATACTATAAATTAAAACATTTAATTAAAAATAATTAATTTTTTTACAAAAATATAAAAATTAAAAAAAAAAAAAATAAACAAGGACAGCTGAATTAAAAACCTTTTTAGGTTAAAAACTATAATAAGGCCTTAATATACATAGAAATATATATTTATTAATAAAAAAAAATATATAGACACATCATTTGGAAAAAATAAGCTAAGAATTGTTCTTAAATATCTTTACAAAGGATTTTTGGTTTCTTTAGGTAAATAACAAATATTACATGTACAATGAAAATTTAATTTATTTAAAATTTTGTTAATCATAAAACTAAAATGTATTTTTATATTATAAAGAAATGAAAGCATTCATTTATTATAGTAAATATAACTTGATTGTGATTTCCAAGCCTGAAGATTATGATTTGTAACCATCTGAACTGAATGTTCAGTCGAAAATTGACCTGCAACCAAAAAACTACCGTGTTTTATTTTATTAACTATCAACACTTTAGTTCATCATAAAAAACACTTCCACAATATAAATTTAAATCATAATTGTGTGTGCAAGTCCATCTAAAATAAATATTTTAGTTATTATTAAAGATTATATTCCAAATGTAAATTTAAATAAATAATAGTTATTTAAAACAAAGTATTCATTTACCTTATATAATAATATAAATATATAATCTAGATATTGCTCTTCTTTTTTTATAAACTATAATTTCCAAAATAGAACTGCAAAAAAATATATTTTTATTAATTATTATATTCCAAGTGGAAATTTGAATAAATAATAATGTTATTTAATAATAATTTAATTTAATAATTAATTCTTACCTTAATTTTTTACTTTTATGACAATTTGAAAATTAAAATCTGACAACTGCTGTCAAAAACAAAGACTCAAGTCACCTCTCGACTTGACTTGTTAAATTCTGACTTGTTTGCTATCTAGTCCGCATGAAAAATCACTATGAAATCGAACGAACTTATTTGAAACTAGTCTTGGCTTAAGAAATAACTCTGAATAACGAAAACATCGAATAAGTAAGGGTTAGTGACCTAGGTAACAAGTCTTTACTTTGTCAAGTCTCCCCCAGGTGCTGCTTGTTTGCACTGACTCAAAGGATTGCTTGTTTGTGACTATGAATCGAAAGTGAACTTAAGCAATTACTTTAGTCTGACTTGTTCAATAAGTCTCGATTATGAATACCGGCCTAAATGCCAAAAAAAAAAAGTTTAGAAATAAAATTACAAATACAAATTATACACTATATAGTGTAATTAAAACAAAAATATCGAATTGAAAACGCACAAATTTCTTTATGCAGATTACGATTATCATAAGAAGCGAAAACTGATGATGCCAGGAATGTCGAAATGCACGTAAAGTGTAATAAAAGAACTTGAAGTAAATTACCTTGTGTGTCTTTAATTTAATATTTTTGTTTTAGAAATATTAACCTTTTGAATTTGAATTACACACTAGGTTAACAGCGGCCAGGGGCGCCGGAACGAATTTGAATCAGGGGGGGGGGCAAAAATTTTTTTTTTAGAAAATTAAATAATTTAATATGTTTAAATAGTATAAAACAAAAACAAATCCACTATAAAACTTTAAAAATTTTAAATAAAATCACAATTTTAATAAAATTAAAATTTTAAAAAATTTGCCAGTGAAAAAATTTGGAAAAAATTTGAAAAAAATGAATTTCTTACTCTTTTAATTTTTTTAATTTAGAAGATTTTATTTTTAAAAAGTAAAAATATATCATTTTAAAAAATAAATGAAATAAAAGAAGAAATTTTACCCCCCCTCTGCCCCCCCCCCCCTATAGGATGCCAGGGGGGACAATGTACCCTTGCCCCCCCCCAGTTCCGGCGCCTATGACAGCGGCGTATAGCCTTTGAGGGCGGGGGGGGGGGCCGGCAAAGCTCAACTGGTGCGCCGTTATTAGTTCGAGCTTTTTTTTTTAGAATTCGAATCTTGTTAGAGCTTTTTTTTTTTGTAATTTGTGATATAAAATGAATTTATTATGAAATTTCAAAAAAAAGCCGGATATTTTGGGAAAAAGTCAGAAAGCCGCGCTAGGGCGCCTAAATCGGTATCGATGGGCGCCAAAGGCTTGGCGGGCGCCCCCACCTGAATACGCTACTGTAGGTTATATATTTATTTATAGTGCTAATTTATAATTACCGGTATTAAATATTTTTAAATATAGAAACTAGTGTATAATTTGTATATTTATATCAGTGATCATGGGCGTAGCCAGACATCTCGTTGGGGGGGGGGGGTTGCATTTAAAATAAACTTAGATTATTAATTATTTATTAAATATAATTATATAAGCTAATTTAAAAATAAAAATTCCCAATTGGAAAAGTATATATTTGTTTTTAATAGATAACAAATTTTCAGGACAAGCCCCCCTGCCCCCCCTCTGGCTATGCCTATGTCAGTGATTCTTAACCTTTTTTTTTTTTTTTTTGACGAGGCACACACACTTTTAACGATTTCAAAATTTGGCGCCACACAAAGAAAAAAGATGAGTTTTAAAGTTTGAATGTTAAAATAAAAATAATACATGGTAGGCTATTTAAAGTTGAACCATTTGTTTCTGAAAAAAAAAACAATGTTTTTTGTCCATTTCAAAAATACTTTATTTTGGTCCAAGGAGATTTGTTACAGATAATTTTTAAAAATTAGATCCATGACTTTGGTCACGTCGAATGAATGTTGTCTTTCAGTTGAGCTAAGGTCTTTGGTTTATTAGCGTATAATCCTCAATTAATTGAAGAACAGCCTCTTTACGACCAAAAATTAAAGGCTCAAACAGACAGAACGCGAAATTCGCGACGCTCAGGCTACGCGCGCATTTCGCGGCGAAAGGCGTTTTTGCTAAGCCACACAGACAGGGTAATCTGGGCGTACGATCCGGTATTGTATATATGTTTCAACAACCTTTATTTAATGAATTTATAAATATTTTATAAATAAAGTATTATATTACGAAAGAAATAGAATATCATTGCAAAATTAGATTTTATTTAAATCTTATTTTATTAATGATAACTTTGATTAAATATTTTTCGAGGCTTGTAAATTAGAATAAGATAATACTATTCAATTACCTCGATTCGGACTTTTCACTAATCATAGATTGGCTTCCAACAAAAAACATATTTATTACAGTCTTATTAAATATAGACTATAATATAACTTTAATATAATATTATTTACTTTTATTTAGTTAGAGGCGAAAAAACAAGTGTTTTTAACTCTATAAGTTTTTTTATTTCATTACTCATCTTGATGATAGTTCGCCTGTTCGCGCGAAGGAGTTGTAAATTTGTACAACTCGAAAAAGCTGTCGCGCGAAAGAGAGCGTTTACGCCGCGTAAGTTCGCCCCCTGTGTGACGGGGATGATACAGTCTTGCCTTATACAACATTTCGCGCCCTTTCGCGGCGTTGAAAAAACGCCAAGCGACGCGAATTTCGCGTTCTGTCTGTTTGAGCCTTAACAGTTTAGTGCGGTGTTTGCGCGAATATGATCATCGTATCATATCGATGATGGAGTCAACGACAACAATCAATGGTGAGCGTTATGGAGCCATGATAACGAATTTTGTGATGCCCATTATTCGTGAAAATGACTTCTGGTTTCAACAGAAGGGGGCTTCATGCCATACAGCTCGAGCAACAATCAATTTATTGCGACCATTGTTCCCCGGGCGATTGATATCGAAAAATGGTGATTTTGACTGGTCTCCGAGATCACCAGATTTGACGCCTTATTTGTGGGGTTATTTAAAATCCAAGGTATACGCTAATAAGGGGAAGACCTTAGCTCAACTGAAAGCAGAGTTGGGCACCAACTAAATGTTGATTAAAAATTTAGTTAAAGTAAACAAATCATATCAAGAATCTAGTATGCTCTATTTAATTTGAGTAAAAATTTAGTTAAACTAGCCCCCGGGTGTGGCGTAGAAGGTAGCGTGCCTACCTCCTATACCAAACGTCGCGGGTTCGGACCCAGGCAGTCCGATGATTTTATTTAAGCCATTTGGATACCAGATGGCTTAAATAGAAATGCCTGAACCCATAATAGATAATATATATTACAACGGTTATCGTCTAAAGTCTTAAATGGCCTAAGTTGCCGAAAAGACTGTGAATGTGTGTGTGATTGTGAGTGCGAATGAGAAAAAAGTGTGAGTTAAACTAAAAATAACAAATCAGATTCGCCCACGGGGCGTGGTGTAGAGGTTAGCGTACTAACCTCATATACCAAACGTCGCGGGTTCGGACCCCAGGCAGTCCGATGATTTTATTTAAGCCATCTGGATACCAGATGGCTTAAATAAAAATGCCTGGACCCCTATATATATAAATTCATAAATAACGGATATCGTAAATGTCTTATATGGCCTGAGCTGCCGAAAAGACAGTGTGAATGTGTGTGTGAGTGTGAGTGTGAATGAGAAAAAAGTGTGAATGTTTAAAAAAAAAAAAAAAAAAAAAAAAAAAAAAAAAAAAAAAAAAAAAAAAAAAAAAAAAAAATCAGATTTCTGATATGATTAAATTAGTAAAAATTTAATCAAATTAAATTAATTTTAATCAGATAATTAAAACTAACTAAATTTTGATTAATATATATTTGTTAAGTATTTAATGATTTATTTTATACCGTCTTTCGGGGTGAGAATGGTCTGAGGGGTGAGAATGGTCGTTTTGCAGGAATATTTGAAATTAAGCGGTAGAATGTTCTGAATTTGTATTTTTGCTATTTTTTTTTTTGTGGCAATAATGTATCTCATGTTTATTCAAGAGGTAGTTGGTTTTGGGAATTTTTTTTTTTATAAAATATAATAAAAAAAAAAATCGGAAATTAGGGATATTTGTTCATATCTTGATAAGTCGGTATAACTTTGGTTGTCAAGTTAGCACAGGCTGGAAGATTATCTTAAAACGTCTCGTGGTGCACGACCAACTTGTTGGTCAACTATTGATAAGTTGCTTATTATTATTACTAATACAGTTTAATTTATAAAAAAAATTATTTAAAAATTTGTAAAATTCAGTGTTTTTTTGGGGTGAGAATGGTCATCGAAAATCATAACCGAGTTGAGGTGGAAAACGATGAAGGTGCACTCAGACCAGAAAAGTTTGTATTAGTAATAATGAGGGGTAAGAAGAGTGTGAAACATTTTATCGGTCAAGTGATAGAGGACAGGGAGGCTACCTACAATGACGACGAAGTCCCTATATTATTCCTGAAAAAAAGGAGAAAAATTTATCTTCCCGGACAAACCTGAGATAGCAGCTGTGGACAGGAAAGATGTCTTAAAAACCCTCTCTACTCCCACCAAAGAGAGAAGAGGATGGCTTGTTTTTGATAACAGCCAATTTGGAAATGTCACAATTTTTTAATCATTTTTTTTCATAGTTTTAAAAAATTAAAAATTATTAATATTATATTTTTGAATTATGAACTTTGTTCTTTCTAACCATACTAACTCCGACCAAATCCTCTTTACTTTGGACTTAAAAATAAGCAAGACCATTCTCACCCCAAATACGGGGCGAGTATGGTCACTCTCATATTTTGTTGTCATGCAGATTCCTTAAGACCTAAAAAAATTATAATTCGCAGGGTAAGTAATCAAGAAACTAAGCAATGATCCCACTTAGTTTCGTTATTTTCTGCTAAACGGTGCAAGAGTTATAAATGAAAATATGAATTTTTGACCATTCTCACCCCGTTTGACGGTAGTTTTTTGACTTAATTCAGCAACTAGTGAGCCAAGGGCGGATCCAGAGGTGTTTCTCGGGGGTGGGGGTAATCTGGTGTGGCTTGTCGCACAGCACACAATTTTTTCTTAATTTCGGTAATTTAAAGGCGTATTCTCTACTTGTTTGTTAGAATATAAATACAAATCAAATTTTTAAGTATTAATTTTTAAAATTTTACATTAAAAATAAATTTTTTTTCGAAATTTTTTTTTTAATCTCGGGGGGGGGGGGGGGCAATTACCCCCTGTATCTGTCCTTGTAATGAGCTGATTTTAAAAAATTTGGACCAACAATGCTTATAAATTAAAGAATAAACTTTATAATTTGATTAAATTTTTACTCAAACTAATTTAATCATATCAGAAATCTGATTTGTTATTTTTAGTTTAACTAAATTTTTACTCAAATTAAATAGAGCATACTAGATTCTTGATATGATTTGTTTACTTTAACTAAATTTTTAATCAACATTTAGTTGGTGCCCAACTCTGACTGAAAGCCAACATTCGACGTGAAATAGCCGCCATATTGTCCGAAACATTGGCCAAAGTCATGGAAAATGCCGAAAAAAAAGTGCATTTGGTTGTCAAAGCTAAAGGTGCCCATTTATGCAATCTAATTTTTAAAAATTAGCTGTAACAAATCTCCTTGGACCAAAATAAATTATTTTTGAAATGGACAAAAAACATTGTTTTTTTTTAATTTTATTTTTGAGAAACAAATGGGTCAACATTAAATGGCTTATCATGAATAAACAATAAAAACAACAGTACGTTTATTAAGGGATTAATTACAAGTTAATAATACATATACTAATCTAAAATTTGCGCCGTGGCATTGTGTGGTTGAAAATCCTTGATAATTCAATTATCCTTTTCTTTCATGGTATGAAGGAGGTTAAAATACACACAAAAAAAAAAAAAAAAATAGAGAGAAACAATAAAAGAATTTTGGATTTAAAATTTAGAATTTAAAAAATTCATTATTATTGTTATAATAATAACTATTATATTATATTGATCCAAAAAAAAAAAAAAAAATCATCTATCGAAATAACTATTAATCTACTATTTCATTTAGTTTTAGAAATTATTATATAAAAATAAATAAATAAATAAAATAAATATTTACCCAATGACTTTCAATTTAGTATTAAAAAAAAAAAAAAAAAAGGAAATTCATAATTAATAAAATAAAAGAAAACTGCCAAAAACACTTAGCAGTTTATTTATTCTACTAATTTTAGGGAGCTTAGAAAGAGAAAAAAAAAAAAGGAATCGTTCACATTTTCAAATTATTCTTTCACTTATACATATATATAAAAAAAAAATCATTTCTATATACATACATAAAAATACATATATATATATTTAATAATATTGTTAATTGTTGCATAAATATTATTATAAATATAATATTGTAAAAAAAAAAATGATTTTTGTGCAATATCGTTAAATTGTTTTAGGATTAATAATAATAATAATAATAATATCTAGGTCACTCAATATAAAATAAGTTGGGGGTTCTAAGTAAGGTTTACTTCAAAAAAAAAAAAAAAAAAGATTTCTCTAAGAGTCCTTTAATAATAAAAGAATTTTCACCTATTTGCTTGGGCTTTATATTATATATAATAAAATATATAAATAAATAAATAAATATTATTTATTTATTTATTCTTCCATTAAATTCAATTCTTTAAAATGGGAAATTTATATTGAAGGTTTAATAAAAATAAAGAGAATTGTTAAAAAAGCAATTGTTAGAATTTTATGACGATGACGATGATGATGACGATGAATTTAAAATTAATTTAATGTGGAGAAAAAAAAAAAAAAAATTGTGTCTCTCTCTCTCTCTTGCGTATTATATTTTCTTTGTTAAACCCTCCTGAGAATCCCTTCCTTAACGCCTTTTTTTCTTTGTAATAATAAATAATTACTAAGCTTAAAGGAAAGAGATAAGTAAATAAAACAACTACTGGTGGGCCAGTGGCGTAGCGAGGGAAGGGCAAGGGGGGGGGGCATCATGCCGTCATGGGCGCTACTCACAAAGGGGCGCTAAATGGTCGGCAAAACAAAAAAAAATTGCTGGATAATTTTTATAATTGATTTCGGAAAATTATATTTTAAATTTAGTGCCAGTATAATATAATAGTTCCGGGGTGACCTAGCCGGAGCTCGGTCTTTTTTTTTTATATTGATAAAACTAAAAAAAGTACATTAGTAAAGTACGAATACTCGAGGGGCGCAATTTGATTTGTATAGAAGAAATAGGAAAATATTTAAAATTTGAAAGAAATTATAACGAGACAACTTGCTCCTCAATGGAAACATCAATAAAAACACCAAAATAAGAAATAACAGTCCAGAGCTTTGAGGAATAGCAACATTACTGGGTGGATACTTAGAGGAAGGAGACAGTGCCTCACAAGAAAACTTTAATCATGAGATATACGTAAGCGAGTTGTCCAGGAAATGCGTCAGTCTGGAGACAATTAAAAATTATTATTTTCAATAAAATTAATTAATAATTAGTATTTTAATAATATAATTTAAATAATAGGTATTTTTCTACTAATTGGCCTTTTGACATTATTAAATTAAATAGGCCCCCGAGTTTGGCGTAGTATGTAGCGCGCCTACCTCCTATACCAAACGTCGCGGGTTCGGACCCAGGCAGTCCGATGATTTTATTTAAGCCATTTGGATACCAGATGGCTTAAATAGAAATGCCTGAACCCACAATAGATATATTCTCTACAACGGTTATCGTCAAAGTCTTAAATGGCCTGAGCTGCCGAAAAGACTGTATGAATGTGTGTGTGAGTGTGAGTGTGAATGAGAAAAAAGTGTGAATGTTTAAAAAAAAAAAAAAAAAAAAAAAAAAAATTAAATACATTGTTAGTAATTATTGATATAAAAAATTAAATTTACAAAATTGCACATTAGTTAAAATTTAATATTCGTTGAGAGATTATTCTAAATCAGTGGGTCCTGGGTAAAGAGAGGGAGGGATTGGCCAGGAGACAAGCCCGCTAGGCTTTGACCATTATAAAATCTATAAAATGAATTTCAAGAAAATTGGAAAAAAAAAAAAACTAAAAAAAAAGTACACCAATAAGTAGTAGTACTCATAGTTTTCTGAAGACGAGACCTAGCGCAATTTGTTTTCTATACCGGAACTAGGAAATATTTAAAATTTGATAGAAATCTTTAAAGGGAATTTAAAGAAAAATTAGAGTTGGGAAGAATAAAACCAGCGTTGTTGAACACCTTTACACTTTTATTCAGGCAGACGTTTCGGTAACCATAACGGTTGCCATCTTCAGTGCCAATGAAAGCTACAATTAAAATTTTTTATGATGAGCGTTTAACATTTCTGCATTGAAAATTATATATTATACATTGTAATTAACTTACTTTTTCAAGGTGTCCCTGTCATACACGACAATCTCATATAGTATAGGAAGCATCAGCCTGGAGCGCTCGGCAAGTCACTTGCCGAGCGCTCCAGGCTGATGCTTCCTATACTATATAAGATTATCAAGTATGACAGGGACACCTGAAAACTTCCATTGGCACTGAAGATGGCAACCGTTATGGTTACCGAAACGTCTGCCTGAATAAAAGTGTAAAGGTGTTCAACAACGCTGGTTTTATTCTTCCCAACTCTAATCTCACATATCCAGCATACAACTTAATTTAAAGAAAAATTATTAAAACCTAAAAAAGTACATCAGTAAAGTACGGTACTGGTAGCCGAATTTTCCCAAACACGAGACCTAGCAAAATTGCATATTTGGACCAAGTAAGTTTTTCTAGGTGTGGCCCTGTCTGAGACAATTTAGACCCCATCTATTATTTTTTGAAATTAATGGGCAGCCAGATAAGAGGCTTACGGCTGTTCCAAATTATATTAATAATACTCTCCATTGCCCCCGGGTCTGGCGTAGTAGGTAGCGTGCCTACCTCCTATACCAAACGTCGCGGGTTCGGACCCAGGCAGTCCGATGATTTTATTTAAGCCATTTGGATACCAGATGGCTTAAATAGAAATGCCTGAACCCCAAATATATATATTAATTACAACGGTTATCGTCAAAGTCTTAAATGGCCTGCGTTGCCGAGAAGACTGTGTGAATGTGTGTGTAATGTGAGTGTGAATGAGAAAAAAAAAAAAAAAAACTCTCCATTATTTATATATTTCATTATTTATATGTACACTATACGCACACTAATACTGTTGATTTCAACAAAATCGCATAAAACGGGCCGGATAAAGTAAGCATAATGGCCGGATCCGGCCCGACGGCCGGCTTTTGCCCACCTCTGGAGTAGGGGCTTCAATACAATCAAACGTAGAAGCGCCGTGAAGATAGGCAATCCTCATTTACCGAGTCAAGGCGAAATGTATAATTTATTTATTGAATTCAACGTATCCCCCGGGCTTGGTGTAGTTGGTAGCACGTCTGCCTATACAACCAAGGGTCGGGGGTTGGATCCCAGGCAGACCGATGATTTTATTTAAGCCATTTGGATAGCAAATGCCTGGACCCCATTAAATATATATTAATAAATTATGAGTATCGTTTAAGTCTTAAATGGCCTAAGTTACCGAAAAGACTGCGTGTGTATGTGTGTGTGTAAATGAGAGAGTGAGTGGGAAAAAAGTGTGAGTGTTAAAAAAAAAATTCAATGCCTGTTGTTTTAAATCCACATTTCTGATTAAAATCTTGAATTTTGCGAATGGCCCCCAAATGAACTACGCAATTCAGTTCATCTTGGAGGTGCAATATTAAATTCTCTACTTTATTTTCTAGGCTCATAGTTAGCTCATAATTTAAAACCTATTAACTAACACACCACACCACCTTCCAAGATTATTTTTTTAAAGAGAAAAAAAAAATATTTTCAATAAAAATAGAGAAAGTTTAATCATATTTTAGATCATAAGATTTCATCTAAAAATCCATCCATCCATCCATCTAAATTTGAAAAGAAGAATGCAAATGAATAGGGCAGAAGATTAATGAAGAAAAAGTGTCGGAGAGATACGTATAACTTCAACTTCAAAGTTATTGCATTATTCTTTATAAAAAAAAAAAATGACAGATTTCCGATTTCACTCGGCCTTCACAAAAAAAAAAAAAAGGGAATTTCGATCAAGAATAATTAATGGATAAATTACTTCTTTTTTTTTTCACTTCCCTCTCAGACGATTTGATTATTGAGGTATAAATGACAAATAGCTGGCAGCTAATGGATGGAATTCGTTAATTGAATAAATATTAGAAATTCAAATTAAATTGTCTTATGGGGTGATCATATGGACCAGGGGTGTACAAACCCCCAATAAATAAAAGGTTCCGGATTGACCGAGCCGGAGCTCGGTCTTTTTTCTGATAAAATTGAAAAAAAAAACTAAAAAAGTACACTAGTAAAGTACGAATATTCAAGGGGCGGATTTTGATTTGTATAGAAGAAATAGGAAAATATTTAAAATTTGATAGAAATTGCAACGAGACAACTTACTCCTCAATGGAAACATCAATAAAAACACAAAAATAAGAAATAACAGTCCAGGGAGAGCTTTGAGGAATAGCAACATTACTGAGTGGATACTTAGAGGAGACAGTGCCTCATAAGAAAACTTTAATCATGAGATATAAGAGAGTTGCCCAGGAAATGCGTCAGTCTGGAGACAATTAAAAATTATTATTTTCAATAAAATTAATTAATAATTAGTATTTTAATAATAGAATTTAAATAATAGGTATTTTTCTACTAATTGGTCTTGTTGACATTATTAAATTAAATACATTGTTAGTAATTATTGATATAAAAATTTACAAAATTGTGCATTAATTAAAATTTAATATTCGTGGAGAGTTAGAGAGGGAGGGATTGACCAGGAGACAAAAACTAGGCTTTGAACATTATAAAATCTTTAAAACGAATTTCAAGAAAATAGTATACCTACTCCAGATAGCACAGTTCGTCTTATGTGCGTACATAAGAGGTACTGTGCTATCTGGGTATATTTAAAATTTGAAAAAAATGGTTAGAGAGTACTGATATGCTTACATATAAACAAACGAACAAACGTACATTTCTCGTTTAATAGTATAAGAAAGATATAGAGAAATACATTGAGTTAAAGTTTTAAACGTTAGTAGAAAAAATAATTGTAGAAACGACTCAAGAAATGAATTTTGAGGAGCTTTAGTACTTTGTTGCAGATAGTCGTGGAGTTGATAATTTTTTGAGAAGAGGATTTTTATTGGTAAGACGACTGAGACTTGCAACTTGAACAGTTTCGGTCATACATTTGAACATCATCATCTCTTCGAAAATATTTTCCATTTATTTTTACTTTCTCTTACCTCTATATATGTTAATATATATAGAGGGAAAGTATTGGATTCATGTCAAAAATTCGATGTCGAGATTTTGATGGATCTTCAAGTTTTGAGGTCCCCTGAATCCAAAAAATCTGGTGTGACTGGCGCACAGCACACAACTTTCTCTTACCCTTCGGTAAGAGAAAGTTGGGCACTGTGCTGGTCACACCAGATTTTTTGTGTCGAGATATATTTAGTTTCCGATAGCACCTTAGTTTCAAACTTGCATTTTAAATGTTGACTGCTTCAAATAAACTATGGTTATTTTTCAAAATTTTAATCTCATATTTGGACATTTTATACACAATATAGAATCGTAAATAAATACAAAATTTCATAAGAATTGGAAAAAAAAATTTTAAATGCCTAAAAAGTTCTAAAGGGGATCCCCTTTTGAATCGAAATTAACATACAAATCCCTATAGGAAATTAACATTGTTCCTATGCGAAGATAAGGTGGAAAGGGAATTTAAAAAGAGTGGAGAGAGACGATAATGTTTGCAAGTGAGAGAGAGACATATATGTTTTCTTTGAAACAATTAAAGACACAAATAAATTTAAAAAAATGGGAATTTAAATAATAATTGATTTTTAATCTAATAAAAAGAAAAAGATTTAAATTCCGTTACCATGGCAACCATTTCTATCTTTCCTATGAAGAACAAGAGTAAAGTGGTCTTCAGAAGATTTCAACGGCAAAATGAGAATATACATTTTAAAGAGCATCTAAAAAATAGTTCATTTATGAATTTAAAAAAAAATCCTTGGAGGGAATTTTGAGAAAATCGAAAAAAACTGAAAAAGTACATCAGTAAAGTACTAGTACTTTTTGGCCGATTTTGTTCAAAAGCTTATTTTGAGATTCTTCAAAGATACCTAAGTTAAATATAAAATTTCAATCCGCTAGCTCAACTCCTTCATGCTAAAAATCTGTCCACACACACACACACACACACACACACACACACACACACAGACGCACACACACACACACACACACACACAGACCAATTTGCGGGACCCACTTTTTTGGACTCAGGGGACCTCAAAACATGTATATCCATCAAAATCTCGACATCGAATTTTTGACATGATCGCAATACTTTCTCTCTCTATATATTTCATATATAGGGTACGAGAAAGTAAAAAGTGGTTTTCGCGACATGGTCTGTCTGTGGGTGGGTGGGTGTGTGGGTGGGTGTGTGTGTGTTCAATTTTAAGCATGAAGGAATTGAGCTAGGAGGTTGAAATTTTATATTTAAGTTAAACACCCCCGGGACCGTGAAAATAAGTTTTTGATCAAAATCGACTAAAGAGTACTAGTACTTTATTGATGTACTTTTTCAGTTTTTTTCGATTTTCTCAAAATTCCCTTCAAGGATTTTGATTAAAATTCAAAAATCAATTATTTTTTAGATGCTCATTCAAATATATATTCTCATTTTGCCATTGAAATCTTTTGAAGACCACTTTACTCTTGTATTTCATAGGAGAGATAGGAGAAATGGTTGCCATGGTAACAAAATATAAATATTTTCCCATGTTTATAAATTTTACATCTTGAATTCTAATATAATCGGCGGAAACTAAATATATGTCGACACATAAATATTTGGTGTGACAAGCACAGAACACAACTTTCGATTACCGAAGGGTGAGAGAAGTTGTGTGCTGTGTGATTTTTTGTTAATTAGTTTAAGGTAATTTCTTTACTAATCAACTTATAGGGGAAAAAAAAAACTCGTCATATTATTTACACTAGTTTTATTTTTTTTTCCTTCTTATATTTTCACTTGAAAAGTTCCATTCAGGTTTATTTAATTTTCCAAATTAGAATTGTTAGTTTCTGCCAAGGCAAGCTTTTTGAATATGCATCTAGGATAATTTAATTTCTCAATTAAGGTAATTGCCAGGGCATTCTAAACTCAAACGGCAAACAACTCTTGGCAGATGACGAAGGGAAAATGAAAGTGAGAGGAGAGTTAATTGCTTTATGGATCACCCCACCAGCTCGGTTACAGAATGATTAACAATCCTCCACTGTGAATTACAAGGAGGGGATAAAATTTCATCCTCGTAGCCCTTTCCGTTCGTTCTTGAGGACACACACACAGATCATTTTACATAGCATCCCACCAACTTTTTTTTTTTAATCAAGCACCCACAAAACGTGTATTTCTGTCAAAATCTCGCCCAAACGATCGCTAGGGAAATGGGATCATCGACGGTTCCACAAGCTTTGACAGGTGAAGCACATCCACACCCTCTCTGCGGCCACGAAGGGATCCTAGACCGTGCGCATCAAGAAGTGTCTGGTAGTTAAAAGAATCGTGGCATGGATAATGTCAATTGATCTTAAAAAATAAAAATTTTGAAAATTTTTTCTGGATTTTTTCAATTCTGTCGATGTGGACCTGGTGAATTGGACTCCAGACCAAGGCGCAGTATTCTAACTTTGAGACAACAAATGCTCGGTATAACACAATAATCGGATTGAGATCGAAAAAATCACGGATATACCAAGGGTCGCGGGTTCGCATCCCAGGCAGTCCGATGATTTTATTTAAGCCACTTGGATACCAAATGGCTTAAATAAGAATGCCTGGGCCCCCAATATGTATATTAAATAATAACGGATATCGTAAGAGTCTTATATGACCTGAGTTGCCGAAAAGACTGTGTGAATGTGTGTGTGAGTGTTAAAAAAAAAAAAATACTTTTCATAAATAAGAAAAGACGAGGGTTAGCCGCAGGTAGGGATGAAACGATACCACTAAGGTATCGATACTTTTACTCGATACCGGTATCGGTCGCAAAGTATCGACTACCTACTCGGTATCGATTGAAAAGTATCGATACTTACTCGTATCGGTCAATTTTTTTGTACAATTAAAGATAAGCAAAAACAGCAGTAAGTTCTGATATTATCAAGATTCGCAGAAACTTTACAGCCAGGAGATTAAATAACTATTTGCTGACGTTTCGGTCACCAATCACGAAGTTTATCATCGGAGACCTCCGAGTAGCAAGTAGATGATAATATTTTTGTACATATCAAAGTAAAAAGAAATTGTATATTTTTAATTGCAATGAATATTAAAATACCTAAGATCGTGTATAATTGACAATATTTGCCCTGATGAAGGTCGTGATTGGAGTCCGAAACTTCGGCAAATAGAAATTATAATAAATAAAAAATTTTCATTTAGTCTCCTGGCTGCAAAGTCCATGCGAATCTTAATTAAATCTCCACAGGCATAAAACATCAAAAAAAAAAAAAAAAAACGACGACTAAGAAAAAATTCACTTCTAGCGGTACTATCCAAAAATAATAATTTTTCAAGGTGTTTCCCTGTTAAACACCCCTATAATAAAAATTAAAATTCAGCGGTACAAACATTTCCACTTATTTCTATTGTAAACAAGAACAAATCGACGCAAATGTTCTTCCGGCCTAACTAATCATTGCGTACGAGTACCGAGTATCGATACGAGTATTTTTGACCGATACTTACTTGATACTCGATTCCAAAGTATCGATTACAAAAGTACTTGGTATCGAAAGAAAAGTATCGAGTAAGTACTTGTATTTACTCGTATCGTTTCATCCCTAGCCGCAGGCAGGGCGAAGGCCGCCTGGCTAGACGTGAAGCTCACCGAAGGCGGACGACGCGGCTAGTTAATAAATATTGGAATAATATTTTAATTACCTATTCATGTTTTTTAAAGTGGTTTAGTTCAGATAACAGTTGAAGAATTTTTAACGGAAGTCATATAGCCGAAAAGTTTTCACGCTAACCACTGCACCAAGGCCCGAGGGCTAAACAATTAATTTAATTAAATATCTTTTGATCAAATTTGAGATACATATTTGTAAGTAAATTTTATGAAAATGATTATGACGCCACTGAGTACGGGTATATAATCCACAAAAAAAAAAAAAGACGATCATTTATTAAAAAACAAAAATGAATAATAATTTTAACTCACACGAATGTTCTCCGGCTGATTGATTCTAGAAGATTGACTTTTGAAGAGAGGCACAAAACGATTTGGAGACGAGAGCAGAGAAATTGATTTCATAAAGGCGACGAAATATCTGAAAAATAAATAAATATAATTAATAAAGTAAATGTATAGAATTCAATGACAGAAATGAAGAGGAAATTCTCTATTATAAGGTGCGTGACTTGAAAAACGGTTAGAACACTATTGACTACCGAGTTACTCTAGGCGGTAAGAGATGGCGTTAGTTTTTCCCATAGGAATATCAAGGATTTATTCCATTTCATTTGAAAGATTCCAGCTAATTAATTAAGGGGAGAAAATTAATTATTTTTTAACACAATGAATACTAATTTAATCATCTACAAGATATAGAGCGAATTTTTTAAAAATATCTTTTATTTAATGCGATTAATCTAAAAAAAAAAATTATTTTTTCGAAAATCAAAAAAAGGGCTTCTATAAGTTGTAGATAATTTAAATAGCTTTAATTTAAAAAAAAATTTGAGGTCGATAGCTTCAAAATTGTGGCAGCTGCAATCTCCCAAAATTAGCACCCCGAGACGCGCACCTTAAATCAAACTCCTTTATTACAAAACGTTTCGGCTAATTTTATTGTGCTATATTAGTTTAAGTTTAAAAAAAAAATAGAGTTGTTAATTGGTCTGAGCATAAGCCAGTTATATACAATAGCGTATGTATAAAACACCTGGCCAAGGAGATTTCTTGTTAGATATAAATAAAAGCGCCGCGAGTGGATGGAGTCTCGCTCTAGTGGCCAGCGCCAGAATTACGAGCAGCATCCCTCATCTCTCGCAAGTCGCGAGCGTTAGTTAGTTAGTTAAAGCCGTTTGACAAGAGAGTTCACTTGTGATCCTGTTATCCAATTGTTTTATTTTTTGTTTTAAAGTTTTTAGAAATGGCTTATAATCCAGCGAAATTTGTTAAAACTGGAAAGAAGATTATCGGCGCGGGTCTCAACTATCGGTGATTATTTCTCTCTCTCTCATTTTGCAGACACAAGCATACACACTCAAATATGGACATCGGGCGGATCTTTTAAATGATGCAAAAAAACAAAAACAAAAAAAGATAATACAACCGTTTACTTCCTTGTCTTGGCATTAGATACCAAAAACAAAACATACGGTGGAAATTAATCATAATAAACATTTTTTAATTTGGCATGTCAATGAATTGATTCATAACGACCATGACCTGGGTTAAATATATAGTTGGTGTCATGTCACGAACAACTCATGTGTGTCAAACAAGACTCTAATCAGCTGGGCTGGTCGGTCTAAGGCAAGGGCGGATACAGGGGGGGGGGTAAAGGGGGGTAATTAGATAATTACCCCCCCCCCGAGATTTGAAAAAAATACCTTTTTTTCAATTGTAATTGTATTATAATAAATAAAAAAGGTAAAACATTTTAATGGCCGGGGAAAATTTTTGGTTCCGCGAACGGCACATGAAAAAAATTTTTGGTTCCACAAAATCAAAATTTTGGTTCCGCGAAAAACAAAATTTTTCGTAGAAAAATTTTTGAGAACAGCCCCCCCCCCCCCCGAAAAAAATTCTATATACGCCCCTTGTGCTGTGCGACGAGTCACACCAGATTACCCCCCCCCCCGAGAAACACCTCTGGATCCGCCCTTGGTCTAAGGCCCTTTTAGCCATTTAAAAATAAATCCTTTAGATATTTTTTTTAAATTTTTTAAAGGGGTTTTTCAGCATTCAGAACCTATCCCTATTTATTTCGAATGATTGATATCCAATTCAAATCTCGCTTGGGACGGGAAGCGAATCAGGAGCAGTGGGGACATTTGCTCCCCCCCCCCCCCTCAAGGGCTCGATCCTTAGCTTATTTTATTGAATAGTTGATGAGTAAATAAAAAGAATAGCAGCTATTGTATATTTTATTTATTAAGGCCCAATAGGCCGACGTTTCGGTCTTGATTAAGACTATCTTCGGTCTTTTTACATACTCATTAAATTTTATATGTCTACGGGCATAGCTGAATCGGACCCGTCTTTGAATCTATATATAATAATAGCGGAGTGTCCGTCCGTCTGTCTCGCTCTGTTTGACCAACTTCCAGTTGGAATTTTGAAACGAAATTTTGCAGTCTTATAGAGGACGTTATGGAGAGTACCGGAAAAATACTCGGGTCCCGAAATTCCTATAACTTTTTGAGTTATTAATTCCTAAAGTTACGATTTCTCCCATAGGAAATGTATAGAGAAATATCTATGTATTCTTTGCATTTATATATTCTCTGAATGTAAACAAATCTTCAAGCAGGCCCTGAATTTGAATGGAATAATAATAATTTTCTTTTCATAATTAAGAAAAGGCGAGAGTCCGCCGCAGGCGGGCCCGAGCCAGCTGGCGGGGAATCCAGGGGGGGCGAAGTCCCCCTGTCTAGCCGCCAGCCCGTTTCTCAAAATTAAGAAAGCTGGCGGGGGTTCCAGGGGGCAAGCCCCCGGCTGACCGCCCCCGAAGGCGGGTGGCGTTGCTAGTATTATTTAATTATTTGATTCAAGAGCAAGTGTCTAATTCATAGACTTCCTCTCCATATATTTCCTATGGCGAAAATCGTAGCTAACTCTGAAAATTATAGAAATTTTATAAAATTTTTATTAGAAGAGATACCCAGTGGGACAGACATACTGACATTCCATGACATGGAACATTGGGAGTCCAGGAATTGCTATCCATATTTTCAACCTAAGTAGCGCCGGGGACACATACGCACATTCAACCAGCATCAAGGTCAAAAAGATTAACGTCTATCATCGAGGGTAGGCCTATATTTAAAAAAAAAAGAAACCTTTTTTCCCAAGGGTCAGACCTGGTCAAATGAAGGGGCAGAGGATACAATTCATCAAACTTTTCGTTTCGGGGGAACAACGGTAGAAGAAAAAATCTGGTGTAATGGTCGCACAGCACACAACTTTCTCTTACCTTAGGTAATCGAAAGTTGCGTTCTGTGCTTGTCACACCAGATTTTTTGTGTCGACATGTATTTAGTTCCCGGCAGTACGGTAATTTCATTCTATAAGTATGGGAAAATATTTATATTTTGTTACCATGGCAACCATTTCTCCTATCTTTCCTATGAAGAACAAGAGTAAAGTGATCTTCAGAAGATTTCAAAAGCAAAATGAGAATATACATTTTAAAGAGCGTCTAAAAAATAATTGATTTTTGAATTTTTAATCAAAATCGTTTTAGCGAATTTTGAGAAAATCGAAAAAAACTGAAAAAGTACATCAGTAAAGTACTAGTATTCTTTGGTCGATTTTGTTCAAAAGCTTCGTGTCCCGTCCCCGGGGGGTGCCTAACTTAAATATAAAATTTCAACCTCCTAGCTCTTTTCGTTCTTGAGATATTTTGTTCACAGACACACACACACACAGCAGACAGACCATGTCGCGAAAACCACTTTTTTGGTTTCAGGGGACCTCAAAACGTGTATATCCATCAAAATCTCGACATCGAATTTTTGACATGAATCCAATACTTTCTCTCATATATATTAATATATATAGAGGTAAAAGAAAGTAAAAAACAATATTTCCTTTTCACTCTAAATTAATCAGGTATGAATTTATATTTCAGGAGTATTTTAGCTCAACGCAAATTACCAATTCCAGAGAAGCCAATATTTTTTTTAAAAGGAACTTCATCATATATTACAGAGGGAAAAAGTATTAAGGTACCTATGTCTTTTTCATTTTTTATGTGTATGCAGGGCCGCAGACAGACTTGGCGGGCCCCGGGGCTACTTAATAATACGCCCCCCCCCCTAAAGTCATCATCTTACTAAAAATTGTTTTTTTTTTTCAGTAAAGTACGAGACTAAAAAAAAAAACAATTTTTAGTATGATGACTTAAAATTTTCGAATAAAATATCATTTTTCAACTTCTTAAGTTTCACGAGAAAGCTGAAAAAATTTCATAAAAAAGTTACGTAAAAAATAAACCAAATTTCAAGAAAAAATTTTTTATAACCAAAAAAAAAAAAAAAAATAGAAGCCATCGTCGGCACATCTTGAAATTAGGGGGATAATTGTAGAATTAGTTGAAGTTTTTTTTGAGTTAAAAAAAAAAAAAAAAAATGGTCCATTTAAAATTAGGGTTTTTTTCAAAAAAACTGAAATATTTCATATATCCGGGCTCAAAATAATTTTTGTATTTTTTTCTGAAAACTACATTAAAAAACAAAATTTTTAGCCTTGCGGGGTTCCGAAATATCAATTTTAAAATAAGTTATAGTTATTTGAAAATCTGGTTGGCTAGCACACAACTTTCTCTTACCTTCGGTAATCGAAAGTTGTGTACTGTGCTTGTCACACCAGATTTTTTGTGTCGACATGTATTTAGTTCCCGGCAGTAGGGAATATTTGAATTCAGATGTAAAATTTATAAGTATGGGAAAATATTTATATTTTGTACCATGGCAACCATTTCTCCTATCTTTCCTATGAAACACAAGAGTAAAGTGTGCTTCAAACAATTTTGAGAGCAAAACGAGAATATACATTTGAAAGAGCATCTAAAAAATAATTGATTTTTGAATTTTAATCAAAATCGTTAGAGCGAATTTTGAGAAAATCGAAAAAAACTGAAAAAGTACATCAGTAAAGTACTGTACTCTTTGGCCGATTTTGATTAAAAGCTTATTTTTCCGGTCCCGGGGGTGTTTAACTTAAATATAAAATTTCAGCCTCATAGCTCAATTCCTTCATGCTTAAAATTTGACACACACCCACCCACCCACCCACCCACACACAGACAGACCATGTCGCGAAACCACTTTTTTGGATTCAGGGGACCTCAAAACGAAGATCCATCAAAATCTCGACATCGAATTTTTACAAACCAATACTTTCTCTCTATATATATATTACATATATACATGGTAAGAAAGTAAAAAAGAGCAGTTTTTTTTTCAAAAAATCCATAACTTTTTTTTAGTTGGGTAAAAAAATTTGAAAAAATTCTCAAAAATGTCTTTTAATGGGTAGAAAAAAGATAGAAAATTTTCAGCGAAATCCGCGGGGGTCAGGAAAAAAAATTTGTCGATTTGGCATGGAATGACCCATATATATAGAGGTATGAGAAAGTCATAATACCTAAACAGTTTTTTATAAAATTACTCTCCTTAGTTCTGTTTCCACAGCTAGAACACCCAGACTTAATTAACTGTTTAGAAGATCAAGAAAAGGATTTTTTGAACTGTAATTTTTAGATTTTGAGCTTTAAGGGCCCGGGGTTGCCGCAACATCTCAAAATCAGCACCTAGACCTAATTTTCTTTTTTTTTTTTTTTAGATTGAACGTACCTGGAATGTCTTTCAAGAAGTAGAATTAGGAGTAGTCATCGGGAAGAAAGGACAATGCATTCCTCGAGAAAATGCCCAGGAATTCATTGCCGGATATTGCGTAGCTTTAGATCTCACCGAAGTCTCTCTCATTGTAGGTTTATTCCTATACAAAATAAAGCCGAGCGCCTTGCCACTTTGCCACTAGGTTCATAGCTAATGTGTTTTTTTTTGTTTTTTGAAAGGATGAAGCTCGTAGAACTGGAGGTCCATGGACATTAGCCAAATCATTTGACACAGCATGTCCAGTATCGTCGTTTGTTCCAGTGAAGGAGATCCCTGATCCCACTAATCTCTGTCTCTGGTGCAAAGTGAATGATGACTTGCGACAACATGAGAATACAAGAGACATGGTCTTTGATATCCCCACTTTGATGGAACACGTAAGCCAATGGATGACATTGGAGCCTGGCGATTTGCTCTTGACCGGATCACCGGCTGGGCCCGCAGCCATTCGGCCTGGCGATTTTATAACTTTTGGCCTCCGTTCACCAGAAAGAACATCAATCATCAATGCCCAATTCTCCGTTCATGTCCGATAACGAGAAATTAGTTCCTAAACAAGCGTGATACATGAATAAGATTGTAGAATTTTAAAAGTTCCTTTTTCTTGATATTCAATTTAATTAGGGATTAGCGAATTCAAATTTTAATGCCCTATACGAGGGCTATTCGGAAAGTAAGTTCTGTTTTTAAAAAAAAAAATTTTTTCAATCGAAAAATCAATTCTTGCCATTTACTTTTTGAAGATTATTTCATGCTTCAAATGGTCCATCCGGAATGTCCAATTTTGGCATACTTTTTCAACATATCGACTGATATCTCAACAATGACACGAGTTATGATGTCTTCCAAGGCGGCAAAAGTTGCTGGCTTAACCGTATAGAGGAGAGACTTTACATATCTCCACAAAAAATAGTGCGGCGTCAAAAGCAGCCAATTCACAGGTTCAAAACATGAGATGAAATGCTCACCAAATTCGCCTCGCAATATGTCCATGGTTTCGCTTTCTGTGCCCTGTTGATACCACCAACCCCAACTATTCCATTTTGGACAAGAAAAAGTCCGAAATCATCAAACGATAGCGAACACCATGACTGCAACGTTGATGCCACCCTCGTCTTTGAAGAAATACGGCTCAATGATGCCACCGGCCCATAAATCACACCAATGGGTATATTTTTGTGGATGCATTGGTGAAATATGGTCACATTGAGACCAATTAATCACGAAGTGCTCTAAACAAATTTTTAGTAATAAAATTCAATAATTTGCAAACCTTATTCGGACGTAAGCCTATCCATAGTGAAATAGCAATGCTGAGTTGATTTTTTTTACTTTGACACGTGCCATGAGTTCTCCCGCAAACTGTCAAAAAGACTGAAAAACCAAACAGCAAAAAAATCACCCGTTATAATAATTTTTATTATTTTTAATTTAAAAGATTTAATCAGGAAGCCGAAGGAAGGAGCCAGGAGATTAAATTTAAAAAAAAATCTTTTTACTTGCCGACTTTTCAGTCGTCTATCACAACCTTCATCAAGGCAAATAATTGTCAACAATACACGATCTTTTAATTTAGAAGAATTTATTTTTTTTATTATTATAATTAATTGGCTTTAATTTGATCAATGCTTTCCAAAGGAAAAATTCTCGATTTTCAGAAATTTTCAAGTATTCCCCATATGGGGATTTGAGGACAAGAATAATTTTCTTCAACTTTTTTACCACACAATCAGAAACATTTAATTGCATCCCTAAGTGATCGAGACTGAAATGTTGCTCTAATTAGGTATCTTAATAAAATTCATGTAAACTTTCTAATAAAATTTTTTACAAAAAAAAAAAAAATTGTTTTTGCATAATAAGACTAAAGTACCCAGAAATTTATAATGGGGGGTAGGAGTCTATAATTTACCCCTCCCATTTCTAATAAGTATGAAAGAAAGACTTGAAAGAGTAAAGTATTTGTTGCCAAAAGTGTATTTTTTTTTTTTTTTTTTTTTTGGAATGGGTGCATAAGGTCCGAAGACCTATAATGACCAATAGTCACATGCAGCCAGGAAGAAAATAAAAACAAAAGGAGAAGCATAAAGGGGAAACTCAACTGCGGGAACTGAGAAGATGCCTGTTGAGGTTAGACTTGAAAGTCTGAAGATTGTAGGTTTTGGGGAAGATAGACGCAGGGAGCTTGTTCCAATCACGGGAGGTCATGGGGACAAAGGAAGAATGAAATTGTTTTGTTCTGTTAGTCGTGATCTGAACAGCATAGGGATGCTGGGAAGATGCCTTTCTTGTGTTCCGTGAATATGTTGCATTGGGTGGGATAATTGATTTTAATTCGGCAGAGCATTGACCATGGTAATACCATAGTATATATATAGAGGTAAGAGAAAGTAAAAATAAATTTATTAGTGACGAATTTGCGAGCACAGCAGCAACTTAACCAACAATATAAATATTAACACGCAATTATAAATGCCAATAGAGGGAAAATAAATTGATTTTAACCTTTACGCATGTGTATGTCTTAATGAAATATGGATCAAGGGGGGGGGGGGGGGCGGCGGCAACCTACATTCAAAAAAAAAAAAAATTAAAAATATTTATTTACTTGAAATAGTAAAAAAACAATTGATCTGAGATATAAAGATTTTATAATCTTAAATAAAATTTAAAAAAATTTTCGATCATTTTGATTTTTACTTACTTAATTTCCAATTAATTCAATATTTTGTGGTTCAATAATTTCACTTGGAATAAATTTAATATTTCCGCGATTCACCAACTAATTGTGCGCATGCGTTGGCTCTGCGACAGCAGTGCTCTCTAGTGTCAGATTTAAAATACCTTCCAACCGTCACATCAATGATCCGTCATTTGACTTTTCAACGGATGACATTTTTCTAATAATTTAAATTCTTGTCTTAGTCAGATTGTCAGGTGATTTCTATATGATCACTAAAAATGTTTCGACGTAAAGCTCCAGCGGTACCTAGAAAGACATCTGGTGGATTATCACAGGTAAGCAATTTGCATCCTTTTTTCTATTTTTATAGGTTAGCCATTTGTCATATAAATGGGGTTTTAATTTGTTTCTGAATTAATTTAGTTTGGATTACTGGACGTGCCTGGCCTGAATGATTTCGACAATATGGCTAATGATGGCCAGGACGAGGATGAAGACGACTCCGCATTGGAAGCAGAACTCCTCGCATTAACATCCGGGAGATCACCAAAACCACCTAAAAGAGGTGACTCATCTCCTTTATTTATCATTCATTTTTTCTCTTTATGCTTTGTTGTTCATAGGACATTATAAAAATATATATTGCAAATTTTTAGTTTATATGAGTGAACATAATATTCTGACAAGTGTCAATAAAATTCTCAGAGTCGGTAGGAATGTGCTTATCGCCAGTAATGGACAAGGCTCATGTTAACACATTATTGTCTCAAGAAAATATTTGAAATCATTAAAACAAAATTGCCGCCCCTTATACTATTTATGAGGGAATCTCCCGAGTATGCACTTGCCTGGTGGATGTGTATATATTTATCAAATAAAGGTTTGGTTCAGATAATGTATAAAACCCACTATAACACATTCATAGACTTTTTGCTAGAAACGTCATCTGTGCAAATTGAATAAATATATTAAGTAAAAACTAAAGCTGCATTTTCTTATTTGATGTATATTTTTATAAATATTGCCTTGATAATTATGATTCATTCCAGTTTGTATATTTTTCAGCGAAACCGCAGGTGAAGCAAGCAAATTTGGATGCAATGGTCGCCGCCAGTATGAGAGATTATCCTTCAGATGAAGAGATTTCAGGAGATGACGATGATCCTGATCTTTTAGTAATTTCTATTTTTTTTTTTTTTAATCCAATAAAAAATAAACTTAATTCAAATAATAAGGAAACGAAGATTAAATTGCTTTCGGTTTAAAAAGATATTTCGATGAATAAACACGATATTCTGTTAAAAAATTTTCTTTGCTTCATTTATTTGTATTATTAATATTTTTACCAATCCAATAAATAATTAATTTAAGAAACATGTCGTAGGTTTAGCGATCTCGACTACTTAGAAGAATTAAGGGCCAAATGATCTGTTGTTTGTTGATATTTGTTGATTTTTGTGAGCGTTGTCCTAACTGTTTGATAGAACGGTTTTTGTTAAGTCAACACATACAAAACTGAATAAACAACAGATGAGTATATAGTTAGATAGAATGTGTGGCCCTTATTTTGAACTTTTTCGATTTTTTTCGACGCTAGTTCTAAATCGGTTCCAATTATATATATATATATATAAAAATTTCTGCCAAGTGTCAGCTCTTAATAATAATATTAACTCCTCCCCCAAGGAAGCCAAAGTTTTAAATGGAAATAATATTTTGTGTCTTTCAAATTTTGTAACTCTTCAACGGAACAACCTCTTGGTAAGATCATAACATATTCTTATAGGAAATTTAACGCTCTACAAAAAAGGTCTCTTAGGCTAAGGCCTTAGCGGAGGTGACTAGCTAGGGACAAAGCGAGTCGCTTGGTTAGTCACAAAAGAAAACGAACAGTCTATATCTTTCGAGAACGGCCACACTAACACCTGGTTACATAGTGACTCACTAGGCTAGTCACCTACGTAACGAACTCGTCTGTTCTTTTATCTAGCGACAAGGCGACAACTGCTTTCTTATTAGTTTATTTATAATTCTTTTTACATAAATTTAGTTTTTTTTATTAAAATTGTACGAAGGAGACTAGAACATTAGATTAAAACGTTAAAAATTGTATTTACTTATTGTTAGATAATATTTTTTCAAAACATATATTACTTTTAAGTTGAATTTTGTAGAAATTTACGCAAATTTTGCAAAATTTACATGGACGACGAAGTTCTCATTTCGGCTGTCTTCAAAAGACAGTTCCTGTGGGATGCTATCGTTGACAAAGACATTTTGCACAATGCACTAGGCACTTCTAGGCGACTCAAGAGGAATATGTGTCTACTTGTAGCTAGTTTCCAAGTTACCAAGCGACTCGCTTTGTCACTAGTCTCCTAGCTAGTCACCTCCGGTTTGGCCTTAGCCTTATGGTTTTTGGTTACTTTACTAGTACAAAAGTTATTCGAGGTCAAAGTTGAAGTTATAGTCAATTTCATGTTTTTTTTCTTCAACTTTGACCTCGAATAACTTTTTAACCAGTAGAGTAACCAAAAAACCATAAGAGACCTTGTTTGTAGAGCGTTAAATTTCCTATAAGAATTTGTTATAATCTTACCAAGAGATTGTTCCGTTGATGAGTTACCGAATTTTAAAGACACAAAAGAACTTTTCCCATATTATTTATTATTATTGAGAGCTGACATTTGGTAGGAATTTTTTTTAGGACTATCGTCGAAAATAAATTGAAGTCCAAAATAAAAGTCACCTTAATATATCAGGTACTTATATAACATGATCAAATAATTATATCCAGCTTTTGACACACCTCTCTTCCATTAAAAAATACAAAGACTGATGATGGGAGAATAAATAATTTGTCAAAATGCAAAATTAGATCCGTTTCATGCTCTGAATTAGAAAAAATAAAGTTTATTTTTTAAATAGTATATTTTCCTTTGACTGACATATTCTTTGATTCGTTTTTTTTTCTAGAGTGAATTAAATGCCCTTACAACGGAATCAACCCCTGAAGAGGAAGAGATTCCAAAAACGATAAATGCAACTAGCGATTCGATTGTTAATATACTTGAAGCGAGACTTCAAATGTACCAGGAGGCGGAACAAAATGCAAAAAGTTCAGGAGAAACTTCTAGAGCGAGAAGGTGAATAAGAATAACATTTGCTGTAACACAAAACTTAACGTTGCCATTTCTCCCAATTACTTAGACCGGGACCGTCATTTCTCACTAGTCCTTGAGTCAAAGTCATGTTTCACTCAGTTTTTTTACATTTCCGAATCCAATTTTCCGTCATTGTATTGATTTTAAACTGCGATAGGCCGACGTCTACTTCCTCACACCTCGGTCAAAGATGGTAACGGTGGTGAAATTGACGTCGAACGAGACGTGACTTACATTATACTGTACGTTGCAGTTGTATATATATTCATTTAAAACTGACTGCATTCACCATTACAATAAATTTTGCTTTTGGTTAGGTAATTTAAAACTCGTGATAATGTTTCAATATATTATTTATGGAAATAAACACTTATTTCTTAGTATGTATCAATATCTAGACAGGCAGGATGAGAAATAAAACGCAATTTTATTTCAATGTGCTCGTCGACGTTTCGAGTGCTAATCGCCCCCTTCTTCAGAACTGAGCAGGTGTCAATTATAACATAGAGCTGTCATTTGTTGAGGGATTTTTTAATATTTAGATCATACCTGTCATTTTAGAATTATACATTGTAATCTAAATGTTAAAAATCCTAAACAAATGACACCTGCTGAGTCCTGAGGAAGGGGGGCGATTAACACCCGAAACGTCGAGACGAGCCCATTGAAATAAAATTGCGTTTTATTTCTCTTCCTGCCTGTCTAGATAGTATCAATAATATAGAAAGAAAATATATCTTGTTTCTTCGATTTCGACACTTGGTGTTGTTAAATTATGTTTCAACTAAAACCAGTTTAAATTTAATTGATCATTTTCAGTTCCTCAAGTCATTTAAACTCAATTCCTATTTATTTCCATTGATTGAAAAGCAATTCTTTCGAAAATAAATTTTTGCCACTTGAGACGGAAGTGAAACCTTATCCCCTAGCACAAATAGCGAGTATTCTAATAGCCAGGCGCTGTGGGTTTGTTTTCAAATTGCATTGTATATTCAAGGTTTGGAAGAGGAATCAAGACATTGAATGATCAACTAAAGGCAGCACGTGCTGGTCGTCCAGTACCTGAAGATGAAATTCCTCCACCGGTAGCTTCTGGCAAGAAACCTCCACCCCCACCTGAAACGTCAGAACAGTTAAATGAAGAACAACCGCCAACTTTGCCTGAACCACCTGCAAATCCTGGTAAAACTAAACCGAATTAATTAATAATGAAGAAGAAAGAGAAGAGTATTACAGTTAAATGAAAAGAGAGCGCATAATTGGACGATGTTATACATGAAGGAACCAAGCGCCATTAACCTAAATCTGAGATAGGGGGCATTTCATTTACACAATTGTAAACAAATCAATGACTTGTTTTCTTGTTTTATACAAAAAAAAAGTGCCACAGAGTTATAAGAGAGCGTACAAGTATTACGTAACGCGATTTGGGGGGGGGGTCTCGTAAAACGTTACCATGCGTTACAAGGGGGGAGGGGGGGTTGAACAACGTGTTACGTAACTGGTATTTTAGCGACTTTCCGATACTTTGCGCAACATAATTGTGACTTTTAGATAAAAATGGCCACTTGAGCGTTACGTAACGTCTAGGGGGGGTCCAGAAAAATGTTACGGCGCGTTACATGGGGGAGGGGGTTTTCAAAATCTTCAAAAATTGCGTTACGTAATACTTGTACGCTCCCTAATGTTGTGATTTAAATAAAGAGGTAGATCTTCTTTTTCCCTACAAGATGGCGGTCTTAACGCAATTTCAATCATAATGGGCGCTTGGTTCCTTCATGAATAACATCGTCCAATTAATTATTATTAATCTGTATTAATACCATATATGACAAATCGAAGGCTGATTTTGGTTAATAATATCTCTACCGAAATAATTTTATGTAAATAGAAGATCTCTTTGACTGCATTCCTTTTCTCTTTAATTATTTTTTTTTTTAATTCCCCCTTTTCGGTTGAAGAGGCCATTAGGGTTTTAATTTTACATAAGGATAGCGAAGGGCAGCCAGGAAAAATTAAATCAGATAAAAATACAATCAATCTTTATTTGATTGTTGACGTTTCGGATGCCAGTTACACCATTCCTCAGGACAATCAATTTTCAAGGAAAAAAATACAGATGGACGTTTTAGGTATCTTAACGAAAACTGAAATCGTGCTTGAAATAGATCTAACACAATTTCAATTGTTAACGTTCATCTGTATTTTTTCCTTGACAATTGATTGTCCTGAGGAATGGCGCGACTGGCGTCCGAAACGTCGACAATTACATATTATTAAACATTTATAATACCGATGGCTATCGGGGGACGTTCTACACGCTGATTTCTGGGGGTCACCAATCCCAGATTTCGCCGCGCTTGGCATTGCTTAATAGCAACGAATGTGGTGACTGTTGCCAGGCCCCCCGGCCTTTAATTAATTTCATCAATAGCCAGACACTGCTTTCAGAAATAATAAATTCGTTGCGGGATTAGAAATAAAATAAATAGATTTTTAATAATCGAATTTGTTTATTTTTCAGAAGTGTTAAAATCAACTCGGCCAGCTCCGCCTCCACCGCCTGCGATCATTCGACCAACAAGTGAAGTTGATCCTCAACCGGCTCCGCCTAACGTTGACAACGAGACCCTCGAACGGCTCCGAGCTCGACAAACTGAATACAAACGAGCAGCTCTAATAGCAAAACGGGGAGGCGATATGACCACTGCACTGAACCATGTCAAAGTGGCGAAAATGTTTGAACCGGTCATTGCTGCTGTCCAAGCGGGCGAAACTATTGATCTTTCGGATATGCCACCTCCGCCTGATCGGGTCGTTTAAGATACCAACACCATCGAAAGAGGATGATCAACGACAACGAGAAGCGCCCCAAGATGAACCGGCTCCTCCACCCCCGCCAGCCAGGCCGCCTCCGGGTAAAAATCTATATATATAAACTTGACTGTCAAGAAAACCCTTCGACTACATTTTCCTTTAAATTAATCTTAAAAATAAAATCATTAAAAGTATGCCCAAATATCAAGTAATTCAAAAATTTGCCAAGAGATGTCAGAAGGGTAGCTAATAAAATTTAATGCATTTGGTTGATTTTCATTGATCTTTTAACAATAAATACTTTATAAATGTTATTATATATTATGTATCTTTTATAAAAGCATAAAAATATATAAATATAGGCCAGATATAGGCTAATACTATATCGGCTGTTAGACTAGCCTGCCATCTATTGCAAGAATGCTGAACTAATTTGACAGTTGAATTTTAAATAAATCATCTAAGCTTATTTTAAAAATTTCTTAATTAATATGTGATTAATAATAACAATAAATTCATTTTTAAATTTAAAAAAAATTAAAGATTATTGGGACAGATTGTTTTTTTGTATTTGCTTGATAACAAAAAAAATTAATTACGATAATTTTTTAATAAGTCATTAAAAAAATTATAGCTCGATGTCCCAATAATCTCTTATGAATTTAATTCATTTAAAAAAAAACCGCATTGAAAAATTCCTTATAATAGTCTAGTTTTTTTTTAAAGTACGTTTAGACGTCGCCCCTGAACCCCCTTAAATGGGCTATTCAAAAAAATAAGAAAAAATTTTGTTTGTGGTTCACTTCACATTTTATAAAGATTATCGTTTTCTATATAATAAAAGAGCAAAGCGAAAGTTTTATATAATTTTGAATTGATTTTAGCTCCGCCTTCTGAGCCCCCGCCGCCTCCAAAGACCATCCGCGAGGCTCTTGAGCAGAGATTGACACGATTTCGCGAGGCAGAGGCTCAAGCCAAGGCTGAGGACAACTCAAGCAAAGCCCGACGCTATTCGAGAATCGTCAAACAATACGAAACTGCTCTCAAAGCACACATCGCAGGCCGACCTGTCGATTATGAGGAGCTGCCTACGCCACCTGGTACTTGATCCAACTTCACAAATAACAAGTCGAATTTTATTTATATTTATATAATATTTTATTTTCATCAGGATTTGCTCCAATCCCTGTGGGTGGCGCTGCACCAGCCCCATCTACATCTACTTCGCCTTCACAGCCAGAACCAGTAACAGCAGCTCCTGATGAACAAGAAGAAGAGGCTCCTAAACCTAAACCACCCCCACGAAAACCACCGGCGCCAGACCAAAATATCGGTAAAAATAATTATATTCTTCAATAAAGCCAAGAGATAATAAATAAATAAAAACTATTTTTGATCGCCAATACAAAAAAAAATTAACTTTTTTTTTTCTTTCACAAGAATAAAGAAAGATATGAGATTCTAGACCAGTGGTTCCCAACCTTTTGAAGCCCACGGCACCCTTGGGACTAACATTAGGCACACACAACTTTCTCTTACCTTCAGTAATCGAAAGTTGTGTTCTGTGCTTGTCACACCAGATTTTTCGTGTCCAGATATATTAAGTTTCCGACACTACGGTATATTTGAATTTGAAAAATTTATAAACTATTTGAGGTTATGTATATGGAGAAAATATACACCAGCGGGTTGCTTTCCACAATTAAAATAATTTATTTTGCAAATATTTTGGAATGCCTACGCAATCCATCTTCAGTGCATCAAATTACACAAATGTGTGTTAATGATAAAATTTTTTTGTATGAAAAGCCATTCAACAGATTACCCCCCCCCCCCCCTCCCCCCGAGAAATACATGTAAGTATTTTATACAGCTGGTTAAAATCCCTTTTTTGCAAAAAACTGTTTTTCACAGTGACCGGTTTGGCGCAAGCAAGTTTTACTACTTTTTTTTGCAAAAAAGGGATTTAACCAGCTGTATAAAATACTTACATGTATAGTTGTTCCCTCAGTGGCCTGCACATGAAAAAATTCACCCTGATTATTGAATGGATTCTCATTCAAAAAATTTTATCATTAATACACGCTTCACATTTGTGTAATTTGTTGCACTATGGATTGCGTAGGCATTCCGAAATATTTGCAAAATAAATTATTTTAATTGTGGAAAGCAACCCGCTGGTGTATATTTTCTCCATATACATAACCTCAACGATCTATCACAGCAAAATTTTAACTTCTATTATAAACTATTTGTTTATTAATAAATTTTTTTTTTTTTTATTTATTCTAATATTCTAGACATTCGCTCAGGGACAGTGGCGGATCCAGAGGAGTTTCTCGGGGGGGGGGGGGGGTAATCTGGTGTGACTGATCGCACAGCACACAATTTTTTCTTATAATCGGTAATTTAAAGGTGCATTTTGTAGTTGTTTACCAGAACATATATACAAATCATGTTTTTAAAATTGTATATTAAAAATACATTTTTTTCCCAAAAAAAATATTTTTTTCAAATCTCAGAGGGGGGGGGGGGGTTAATTATCCTCTTTGTTTTGAATCCCTTGCTAGAATTAACGATTCTTCACCCTCAGCGAGTAAGTCAAAACATAAACACATAAAATAAATTTTTCAACTGATGATTATTAAATTCATCTTGTCAAGTAGCCATATATCTCATCTTTGAATAAATTGTATTGCATTCCAGTGAAGAAAGGAAGTCTAACAAGGGCAGAGAAGCAGCATAAGGATCTAGAAGGCCGTCAACGGGCGTTCAAGGAGGCAGCGATTGCAGCCAAGAAAAGAGGCGATGTGAGCGGTGCAAGGGAATATCTCCGACTAGCCAAAGGATTCGATCCTCTGCTTCAGGCCTCCATTGCAGGCCTTCCCGTTGACATGTCTACGGCAAGTTCTTCCTTTTTTGCCTTTATATACATGTAGTATCTTAAGAAAAGACAGGGAACTTTATTTTTAATCCTCTTGATTGGAACTTTTTATTTTATTTTAAATTGAAAGAAAAAAAAAAAAAAAAGGTTTTATTATTGATGATGGTGTCGTGCTCAGGGGCCCACATCTATTGGGTACGTGGATGGCGACCACGAGCTGGAACTGGCATCCTTCAGTTTATTTATTTATTTATTTAAAACTGCCTGCCCTACAGCTGTTAACCATTACAGGATAGTGTACTTAGCTGTATAATTAAAAAAAACATCTCCCATGAGGCGGGCTTAATTGTAGAGATCTGATCCAAGGATCCAGGCGATTGAAGAAAAGTATACTGAAGTAAAAAGTATACTTGTTATCATAGAGTTCACACCAGGGCCGGATCTAGGGGGAGGGGGCAGTGGGTGCGTGTGCCCCGGGCGGCAGATATCAGGGGGGCGGCAATTAAAGAAAGATTTACTAAAAAAAAGATAAAATAATATGAATTTTGAATAGAAAATTTTAAGGAGGGGGCGGTAAATTAAATTTTGCCCCCCCCCCCCCCTAAAAAATCTCGTAGTTCCGGCTCTGGTTCACACATTCTATGCAATGGGGATCTTTTAAAAAAATAAGAAAGTGGTGTACTGTGCTTGTTACACCCGATTTTTTGTGTTGAGATATATTAAGTTTCCGCCAATATATTATATTAGAATTCAAGATGTCAAATTTATAAACATGGGAAAATATTTATATTTTGTTACCATTTCTCCTATCTTTCCTATGAAGTACAAGAGTAAAGTGGTCTTCAAACAATTTTGAGAGCAAAATGAGAATATAAATTTGAAAGAGCATCGAAAAAATAATTGATTTTTTTTTCAAAATCGTTAAAGCCAATTTTGAAAAAAAATACAAAGAAAAAAAAAAACAGAAAAAGTGCATTAGTAAAGTACTAGTACCCTTTTTATGCGATTTTGTTCAAAAGCTTCGTGGCACGTCTCAGAGGGGTGGCTAACTCAAATATGAAGTGTCAACCTCCTGGCACACACTCACGGACAGACTATTTTGCGAAAACCCCTTTTTTGACTCAAGGGACCTCAAAACGATATAAATATATATCCATCAAAATCTCGACAATGAATTTTCGGCATAAATCCAACTCTATAAAAATATATAGGTAAGAGAAAGTAACAAAACAAATTTTTTTCCCCTCAAAATCTTCTGAACCGTTCACTTTAGCGTGATTATGTGCTAGATCACTTTTATTTGTAATTTAACCGCATAATTTTCGAGAGACGGGAACTCTTTTTTGGATGTTGGGGTTTAGACGTAAGCTGATTATTCTAAATTACAAATTTCCGATACTTTTTGTTCATTAACGATAATCGAAATTGAAAATTTCTGATTCTTATCATTTTGCAGATCCCCTTGCCGCCAACCGAAGCGCCGCCGATCGAATCCGATTTCGATTTTGTCTCTGAGGCGGATTGCATGGAGGGGACTTTTGATGAAATCTACGCCCGACTAGAAGCGGATTTATTAAACCAAGCACGGATTTGCCTTGATAGTAGAGACCACCTAAGGGCTACCGGCGATGTTGCTGGCGCTAACCGATTTGAACGGATGGCCATCGATTGCAAACGAGATTTAGAAACTGTGCGTGTTCGCAAACGTCACGGCGACTCACCTCCGAGATTCCATTACGAGCCCAAGGTCTTATTTTAAACAGAATTGAGAATCCATGCCGATTGTTGTCCATTTTCATCTGCTTAATCGAAGGATCAGGATGTCATCTCATTCGCCGCTCCTGGATTTAGGGAAGTTAAATTTTTTGATATGACATCCTGATCCTTCGATTAAGCAGATGAAAAAGGAAATAATAATAATTCTTTGGTAGAAAATAAAAATGTGAAGGCCTTTTTTTTCCTAGAAAATTAGTTGAAAAAAAAAAATTTCTATGTCGTTACGCATGGGCGTAGCCAGACATCTTGTTAGGGTGGGGCCAACCCCTCGTTAGAGCGAGGGGGGGGGGGGGTTTGCAATTAATATATACATAGATTATTAATTATTTATTTAAATAAAAAAAAAATTAAATTAATGTAGTGGATTGCGGCGTTAAAAAAAAATTCCCAATGGGAAATATATATATATTTGATAAGGATTGCGAATAGCAGCCAGGAAAAAATCAAATCAGACAAAAAATTAGATCAATTTTTATCAGATTTATTTGATCGTCGACCTATACATGTATCGATCATAGGTCCTGAGGAAGGGCGCGACTGGCGTCCGAAACGTCGACGATCAAATAAATCTGATAAAAATTGATCTAATTTTTTGTCTGATTTGATTTTTTCCTGGCTGCTATTCGCAATCCTTATCAAATTAAACAGCCATTTTCTCCATCATCTTTATATATATTTGTTTTTTTTTTATTAGGGCAAGCCAGGGGGGGGGGGCAAAGGCCCCTCCCTGCCTCCCCCTGGCTACGCCCATGTCGTTACGGTACATTAATGTATTATATTTAACAAGACATGTGAGTGTTTTTTATTGATGAGGCCAAACATCCCATGGCCCCCGGGAATCGAACCCAGGATCTCCGCCTTTCCGGGGCATAGGCGTGCTATCCATTGCACCAGGCCACCGGACCCTCGACCTGCACCAATAAAACTCACTTCCCCTTATATGCAGTTAGTCGCGCAAGTTACTAACTCGTAACGAAAACGTGAAAAACTTTAAAGAAAAATTTTTCACTTATGCGCCGCTTGGTTAACCAGTAGAGGGACAGATATTTGGATCTGCTCTAACACACTACTGTAAGCAGCAAAGCCCAGAGGGCAGCGGGGTTAAGTTATAGCTAAATATTTTTCGAGATCTATTATTTGAATAAGATAATAGTATTCAAAATACCTCGATTCGGACTTTAACTGAGTCATAGATATATTTAACAAGACATGTGAGTGTTTTTTATTGATGAGGCCAAACATCCCTATGCCCGGGAAAGGCGGAGATCCTGGGTTCGATTCCCGGGGGCCATGGGATGTTTGGCCTCATCAATAAAAAACACTCACATGTCTTGTTAAATATATCTATGGCTCAGTTAAAGTCCGAATCGAGGTATTTTGAATACTATTATCTTATTCAAATAATAGATCTCGAAAAATATTTAGCTAATGTATTATATTTAGCGAGAAAGTTTGTTGAATTTTTATTTCTTTCTCACTATTATATATAATAGGCCTATAAGAGGAAAGAAAGTATTACTAACTGCCCTAATTTTCTTTCATTTATCTTTTTGTATCAGGTCATAAGAACCTCAGAAATGCAAAAAATCTTAATATGCATTTTGGGGTGACTGCAAAAAATAAATTTTTGTAATTTTATACCTGAACCCTCCGAAACTTTTTCGAAATTTCAACCACTACCAGGCTCGGGTAAATATTATCTAAAAATTTCCCTTTTTCATGTAATATTTTTTTTTTAAGGTCTTTTTTCGGCATCTAAGGCCATTTAGACCCCATCGCTATTTATTTCAAATGATTTGTAGTCAAATCAAATGAAATAAATTTTTCTCGGACTCCGGTGCGAGAAGCTATTCATGTAATATGAAGTTATAAGCTTAATATACTCAGACAGCTTGGAAAATTAGAGTAATTTTGCAGCAATATTCCTTGTTAAACTTTCTCAATATTCCAAGCTGTCTGGGTATGTTAAGCTGACATGGCTCACCCCGCTTATATATATTAAATTATAATTTTTCCTTGCCTTAGAACATGTTTTTCTATTTTCTCAAAAAAAGGCTATCTAATTTTTATTTTCTACCAAGCATAAACTCAGCTTGTTTTTTTTTAGGTCTTCGATATTGTTCAATGCTGTACCGATTTAGGAGACAATGATCTTGAATTGAATATCATTCAAGGGATCAATTATAACGTTCCTAACCCAAAAGAAGTGGATACTTATGTAAAATGGGAATTCCCATATCCAAATGTAAGTTGTTTTTGTCTTTTAAATAATGAAACAAACATTTAAAATTGATATTTCTTCTTCCCCTCTGTTAATTTCCAGGAGAGTCCGCAATACGACCGCACAGTTCTTGTCAAGAACACCAACAATCCACAATACAATGCCACATTTATAGTTGCAATAAATCGTCAGGTTCGAACATGTCAACGGATGTTTAAACGACATGGCTTTAAATTAGAAGTATGGAGTCGCGGGTGAGAATTCATTCAATTAAAAATTATCTTTTAGAGATCGATTCGAAATTAGAACATCTCCGATTGGCACAAAATAAGAGAAAAGACTCGCTAGGTAGGCTACCCGTTTAAGGGGGTTCAGGAGCGACGTCTAAACGTACTTTAAAAAAAACTAGACTATTATAAGGAATTTTTCAATGCGGTTTTTTTTTAAATGAATTAAATTCATAAGAGATTATTGGGACATCGAGCTATAATTTTTTTAATGACTTATTAAAAAATTATCGTAATTAATTTTTTTGTTAACAAGCAAATACAAAAAAAACAATCTGTCCCAATAATCTTTAATTTTTTTTTAAATTTAAAAATGAATTTATTGTTATTATTCATCACATATTAATTAAGAAATGTTTAAAATAAGCTTAGATGATTTATTTAATAATCAACTGTCAAATTAGTTCAGCATTCTTGCAATAGATGGCAGGCTAGTCTAACAGCCGATCTAGTATATAGCCTATATTTATATATTTTTATGCTTTTATAAAAGATACATAATATATAATAACATTTATAAAGTATTTATTGTCAAAAGATCAATGAAAATCAACCAAATGCATTAAATATTATTAGCTACTATTCTGACATCTCTTGGCAAATTTTTGAATTACTTGAGATTTTGGGCATACTTTTTATGACACACAACGCCATCTTAGCGGGAAAAACATGCGTAACACCTTCGCTCCTGCCCCGCCTTAAATTAAAAATATTCAACTATGAATTTATTTCATTTTAATCAAGATTATCAGTAATAATGCTAATGACTGAAATAAAACACCCTATGACAATAAACATATATATCGCCTGCTGAGAATGCTGCGTGGCGAACGTCGGAAAATGAACAAATTGCAGAAAAGGCGTTTGAAAGTTTTGTAAACAAATACATTTAAATTGCCGGGTAACAAATGAATAGGCCAGAATCAAAAGCAAGAGAGAAGACGTTTTAACAACGTTTGCTAGGCTTAACTCAAAAATTGAATTTTCGCACTTTCGCCACTCAGCAGGCGATATAATAGATTAAAG
>JAKCPI010020060.1:0-25118 GCA_023213315.1 Euborellia annulipes | reverse complement strand
GATGTTTGTGCTGTCAAGCATTCTAACTAGGATAGAAAGTCATTATTTTTTTTTATTGTGAAATCTCTAAGGAAATAATTATGACGTCATCATATGATGGACAAAAGCCTCCCCCAGGTGAAAAGTTCTTTGCAAAGCCTCTGCACGTGACTCCAATGGCAATTGCCTTTTTCTTCTTCTTTTTCCTAGAAAGGAGATGATTTTTATTAGATAATCTAGTATCGCATCAGCAGCAAAGCCTCTGCTAGTTCAGCTGACGCAGATGGTGCCAGTATTTTGAAAATGGATAATATTAAATTTTCTTTAAAGGCATTTAATAAACTAGTTCTCAATGTATCTACCTACCATTTAAATCGAATTAAAGTGAAACATGATTTGAGCAAGTTACGAATCGATTAGAGGATTTGTGAGAACAAGAAAAAGGCGGCTGTCAACGGAACTAGACTCAATACATTTATTCGATTATTCTTTTAAATTCACCGGGCAAACATTAACTTAAAAATTGTATCAAATTTTTTTTTAGAATCGATTTTGAACGTTGACTCTAGTTTTGCTGGTAATTCAATAATTAGTAGTTTCGGCCTTCATCAGGACATGTGCTATGTTTGCTCTGTAGAATCTGGTATTAAATAAAGGAGATTTTTCTTAAAGTTTTTTTATGCCTTTAGAGATTCAATCATGATTCGAAAGACGTTGCAGCCAGGAAATTAAATAAAAATTGTATTTAATTTTTATTCGTCAACGTTTCGGTCCCCGATCATTTGCCCTGTTGAAAAGGTCCTGATTGGCGACCAAAACATCTGTCTGTCTGTGAACAAAATATCTCAAGAACGAAAAGAGTTAGGAGGTTGAAATTTTATATTTAAGTTTGGTACCCCCCTGTGAAGTGACACGAAGCTTTTGAATAAAATCGGCTAAAGAGTACTAGTACTTTACTGATTCATTTTTTCAGTTTTTTTCGATTTTCTCAAAATTCTCTCCAACGGTTTTTTTTTAAATTCATAAATCAATAATTTTTTAGATTCTCTTTAAAATGTATATTCTCATTTTGTCATTGAAATCTTCTGAAGACCACTTTACTCTTGTACTCCATAGAAAAGATAGGAGAATTGGTTGCCATGGTAACAAAATATAAATATTTTCCCATACTTATAAATTTTATATCTTGAAAATCGAATGTACCGTACTGTCGGGCAGTAGCGTAGCCAGGATTTCTGCTTGGGGGGGGGGGGGGGCCCAAAAGTTTTATGAACCCCCTCCCCCCCCTTCACCAAGAAACTTAAAGTGGAGAAATTTTTTTTAGATAATATAATAATTATAAATAAAAAACAAATAAAAAAAATTTTTTTTCTTAAAATAAAAAAAAATTTTAATACAAAATTCGTAAATATTAGAGATTTTTTCAATTATTTATAAGTTTTTTGTTAGATTTTAGAATTTATGAGAGTTAATAAAATATTTATTTAAAAAAAAAAATATCATTAGGGAAAACAATAGGTATTTTTTTTGTTTTGGAGAAGGCTTTGGGGGGCCCGGCCCCCTGGGCCCCCCCCCTGAATACGCCACTGCTGTCGGGAACTAAATACCCCTGCGATCAAAAAGTAGTAAGACTTTTGAAATAAAACACAAACGCTTTAAGATTTTTCCAAATTTATTTCATCTCCTTCCACAATAATACACTTTTTTTTTTTTTTTTTTTAAAACCCCCCCCCCCTCCACACACCACCACACACACATCCACCTCTTTCCCCACTCCCTTAATTCGAAACGTAAAAAATATATCAATTGGGGCCGGCTTTTTATATCCTTATGCCAACGTTTCTTCCAATCTTCGAAACAATTGTTATACTCGAGGAAACAGGCAGATCTCCGACGGAGCCAAATCAAGCGAATACGGCGGTTGGGACGACGACGATATGAGTGGAATTTTATGCGAACAAGTCACAAAGAAGATGAGCCGTATGAGATGGTGGTGCATTATCGTGGTGGACAAACCACAAGTTATCCTCTCACAATTCTGGTCTTTGTTTGGACCTTTTCTTCTTTTTTGGACTTTTTCTGGACCATTTTTCAAGCAAAATTTTATGCAATTTCTTTGCTGAATTTTTTCACTCATGTTAAATATCGCCGAATGATAATTTCTAGTCTTACAAAAACAAGCGTAACACAAATACTAGTGACGCTATGGTCTCAAAATTTGATAGGAATGTCAGTTAGAGTTCAAACAACAATTATTTTTTAGATTCTCTTTAAAATGTATATTCTCATTTTGCCATTGAAATCTTCTGAAGACCACTTTACTCTTGTATTTCATAGAAAAGATAGGAGAATTGGTTGTCATGGTAACAAAATATAAATATTTATATTCATACTTATAAATTTTACATCATTAATTCTAATATATCGGTGGAAAATATCTGGACACAAAAAAATCTTGTGTAAATTACCTTCGTAATCGAAAGTTGTGTGCCGTGCGACCAGTCACACCAGATTTTTATTTACACAGTATGTGTATCAGTAGATTTGTATTCTGTTTATTTTATATTAATATATTTTGTACAATGTCTAGACAAAAATTTAAAAAAAAGTCAATCATTTTTTTAAAATACCTTCAAAATCCGACAAAATTCCCGCCGTCCCCACCAGGTTGACTACATAGTCGTTAATTTTTAAATTTAAATAAATTTGGTGAAAAAAGAAGCAATGTTTATTGATAATAAGTCACATACATAATTCAAGGAAGGAAATATTCCCCCCCCCCCCCGCGCCCCCCCCCCGCTTCTATTATCATGAGTTTCTGCACGAGTGGGCAAACCCAAGCTCAAAACAAGATCAGCTGATTTCATAAGCGTAAATAGACCTTGAGAGGGAATTAGAAGAGAAGATAGATAGACGACAAGGCAACAGAACTGACAAGAAAACGAGATGACAGACACCCTTGTCAATTTCTCTCTCTTTAACCCTCTCTCTCTCTCTCTCTCTCTCTCTCTCTCTCTGCTCTCTTATTCTCACTCAGAGTTTATCAGATTAAAAGGGAACACAAAACTTTTTTTTTTTTTTTCTTGGAATTTATTTGAGTGACGTTTTATTCTCTTAACTTTTTGCAATAATAATTGAATAAAAACAAATTAAATTTAAACTGGTGCCTGAGGTCCCCGGATTGAATCGGCTACCAATCAAGTGAAATACATTTGGATCTAGACTTGTTAGATACCGGAAATAATAATAAAACTGGGAACCGTTTGCTCTAGTTGAAACATTATGATTTAATCAGGTAAATTAAAAAAACACAACCCCAGGCCCCGAGCCGGCATAGGTCCCCAAATATTTGTCTTTAATAGGGTCCCCATTTGTTTCAAATTGTTAATAAATCAAGACTTAATACGTATTTCAACACTGATGTCCTCAGAAGTGATTTCTCGACACCAGTGTCGAAATACGTCTCGAGGTGCGGATTTTGATGAGAGGTTGCGGCTACAATTTTGAAGCTTCAAATTCTATTTTTTTAAATTCAATCTACAACTTATAGAAGCCCTTTTTTTGATTTCCGAATTTTTACTTTCTCTTACCTATGTATATATGTAATATATATATAGAGAGAAAGTATTGGATTCATGTCAAAAATTCGATGTCGAGATTTTGATGGATCTTCACGTTTTGAGGTCCCCTGAATCCAAAAAAGTGGTTTTCGCGACATGGTCTGTCTGTGAACAAAATATCTCAAGAACGAAAAGAGCTAGGAGGTTGAAATTTTATATTTAAGTTAGACACCCCCATGGGACGTGACACGAAGCTTTTGAACAAAATCGGCCAAAAAGTTCTAGTACTTTACTGATGCACTTTTTCAGTTTTTTTCGATTTTCTCTAAATTTGCTCCAACGATTTTTTTTTAAATTCAAAAATCAATTATTTTTTAGATCTTCAATAAAATGTATATTCTCATTTTGTGATTGAAATCTTCTGAAGACCACTTTACTCTTGTACTCCATAGAAAAGATAGGAGAAATGGTTGCCATGGTAACAAAATATAAATATTTTCACATATAAATTTTACATCTTGAAAATCGAATGTACCGTACTGTCGGAAACTAAATATATCTCGACACGAACAAACTGGTGTGACAAGCACAGTACACAACTTTCGATTACCGAAGGGTAAGAGAAAGTTGTGTGCTGTGCGCCAGTCACACCAGATTTTTTTTAGATTAATTGCATTAAATAAAAGATATTTTAAAAAATTCGGACTATATTTTATAGATAATTAGTAATCATTGTGTTAAAAAATAATTAATTTTTCGCCTTTAATTAATTAGCTGGAACCTTTCAAATTAAATGGAATAAAACACTTGTATCCCTATGGAGAGAACTAACGCCATCTCTTGCCGCCTAGAGTAACTAGTTTCTGAATCAGCTAATAACGGTTTTTCGCCTTAAGGTGCGCGCCTCGAAAAACCGTTAGAACACGATTGACTACCGAGTTACTCTAGACGGCAAGAGATGGCGTTAGTTTTTCCCATAGGAATACAAGGGATTTATTCTATTTCATTTTAAAGTTTCCAGCTAATTAATTAAGGGTATAAAATTAATTATTCTTTAACACAATGATTACTAATTTAATTATCTATAAGATATAGAGCGGATTTTTTAAAAATATCTTTTATTTAATGCGATTATCTAAAAAAAAATTTATTTTTTCGAAAATCAAAAAAAGGGCTTCTATAAGTTGTAGATATTTTAAATAGCTTTAATTTAAAAAAAATTGAGGTCGATAGCTCAAAAATTCTGGCCGCAATCTCCCAAAATTAGCACCCCGGTCAGACGTCAGGCCTCCGATGCATAAAATGGTTGAAATTAAAACGATCACTGTGCATCAGATTTTGTGAAATAAGAAAATAATCCTTTGATAAACAAGCTCAAATTTCGCTCTAAACGACTGTTATTTTTACTTTCTCTTACCTATGTATATATGTAATATATATATATAGAGAGAAAGTATTGGATTCATATCAAAAATTCGATGTCGAGATTTTGATGGATCTTCACGTTTTGAGGTCCCCTGAACCCAAAAAAGTGGTTTTCGCGACATGGTCTGTCTGTGTGTGGGTGGTGTGTGTGTGTGTGTGTGTGTGTGTGTGTGTGTGTGTGTGTGTGTGTGTGTGTGTGTGTGTGTGTGTGTGTGTGTGTGTGTGTGTTCAATTTTAAGCATGAAGGAATTGAGCTATGAGGTTGAAATTTTATATTTTAGTTAAACACCCCCGGGACCGGAAAAATAAGCTTTTAATCAAAATCGGCCAAAGATTACTAGTACTTTGCTGATGTACTTTTTCAGTTTTTTTCGATTTTCTCAAAATTTGCTCCAACGATTTTTTTTTAATTCAAAAATCAATTATTTTTTAGATGCTCTTTCAAATGTATATTCTCATTTTGCGATTGAAATCTTCTAAAGACCACTTTACTCTTGTATTTCATAGGGAAGATAGGAGAAATGGTTGCCATGGTAACAAAATATAAATATTTTCCCATACTTATAAATTTTACATCTGAATTCATATGTTCCGTACTGTCATGTCGGGAACTAAATATATGTCGAAACAAAAAATCTGATGTGACAAGCACAGAACACAACTTTCGATTACCGAAGGTAAGAGAAAGTTGTGTGCTGTGCGCCAGTCACACCAGATTTTTTCTTCTCTTTTTTTATTGATTGATTAAACAACAGTTTCTAAATTATTACTAACAGCAACAACAACAACACTAGCCCAGTAACTAATTAGCATAAAGGGGGGTTTGGTTACAAGTTAAGGGTTAACTTGAAATTAGTTACCCATCAGTAGCAACCCTCTATGTCTATGTTCATGCTGGATTTAATAAATCATCATTTTATGTTTCTCTCCTCCTGCCACGACACCCACACACTAGAGAGTGTGGCATTAATTATTTATTATTTGGATTATTCATCTTGTGATTTGAAGATTGTGTGTGTATTTGAGGGGTTGGGTTTTAAAAAATTAGCATGAATATTCTAGAGAGGATCGGAGCAACGTTATTCAATACAATACACTCTGACTTTTCTAAACGTACTCTAGAAAAAACTAGACTATCATAAGGAATTTTTCAATGCGGTTTTTTTTTTTAATGAATTAAATTCATAAGAGATTATTGGGACATCGATAATATATAATTTATTTAATGACTTATTAAAAAATTATCGTAATTAACTTTTTTGTTATCAAGCAAATACAAAAAAACAATCTGTCCCAATAATCTTTAATTTTTTTTAAATTTAAAAATGAATTTATTGTTATTATTAATCACATATTAATTGCGAAATTTTTAAAATAAGCTTAAATGATTTATTTAAAAATCAAATGTCAAATTAGTTGAGCATTCTTGCAATAGATGGCAGGCTAGTCTAACAGCTGATCCCCTATAGCCTATATCTGGCCTATATTTATATATTTTTATGCTTTTATAAAAGATACATAATATATAATAACATTTATAAAGTATTTATTGTTAAAAGATCAATAAAAATCAACCAAATGCAATAAATATTATTAGCTGCCATTCTGACATCTCTTGGCATATTTTTGAATTACTTGATTTTTTGGGCATACTTGTTATGACACACTACGCCATCTTAGCGGGAAAAACATGCGTATTCAGTCAAGAATTCACCTATCAACATCCAATTAAGAAGCACCCTGCTGTATATCGTGGAAATGGTAGCCAAAATTCGGGGCTTCTCCTCTAACATTAGAAAGGAGATAACGTTCATTCTACAAGAATAAAAAGAAAGAGAGAAAAGAAACGATAGAATTCTTCTTTATTCACAATTCAATTATTTGAAAAAAAAAAAAAAAAAAGGTTTCATACATGATTGAACTTTTATAATAGAATAATAATAAGAGGAGAGAGAGAGAAGAGATTCTTCTAAGAAATAGAAAAAAATAAAATCTTTTATTATAGAATGCCCATTCTAAGAATGCATTTATTTTAAATGATGATTTCGAAATCTGATGTTGCCACTGCTATAAGGACAGGGCCGGATCTAGGGGGGGCAGTGGGTGCACGTGCCCCGGGCGGCAGATATCAGGGGGCGGCAAATTTTGCGTCTCTAAAAAAAAAGGTAAAATATTTTTTCGGACGGGAAAATTTGGTTCCGCGAAAAAAAAAAAATTTCGCAGAAAATTTTAAGGAGGGGCGGCAAATTAAATTTTGCCCCCCTAAAAAATCTGCTAGTTCCGCCCTGTATAAGGATATATCGTCGGTCCAATTCAAGACCGATCTAACTCAAAAAAATGCACAATTTTGAGTTTTTTGTATAAATAATCTTCAAATTGCCTTTATTATCTTTGTGCAAGTAGGTTTCTTAAACAACTTAGTGGATCACTCCTAGATTGAGCAGGTAAATGAGCCATCTTGAATTTGTGGAACGGAGGCCGTGCGTCTTTACGTCCAGGAATTTATGTACCAATTTTTAGCAAATTTAATGCTCTCCAACTTTACATGCACAAAATATGCTTAGTTTACGATATATGAGCGAAAACCTGAAAAATTCCAAAATTTTTGAAGACTAATTTTGAAAATTAAATTTTAATAGAAAATATGCTCTTATATTGAATTATCTATACCTTTTCAAGTTCAAATTGGGACCAAACAATATCAAATTGGGATTAAACATAATCAAATTGAGAATTTACAATTTTAAATTTAAAGTTGAAAAATATCTTAAATAAAAAATGAAAATTAAATAATTTTGAGATATAAATTTTTAAAGGCAATGCTAAGAGCACCTCTTAATCTTGGATGGTTGCCCCGAGAAACAAGCTGGTTAAACGCCCCTGATTTCTGAAAAGGGTAATTAAAAATAAATGTAAAAATGTTAATTCCCAATTTTATTTTGTTTATTCCCAATTTGGTTTTTGTTTCGTCCCAATTTGAACTTGAAAAGGTATAGATTCTTTTAAGGCGTTACCCCTTAAAATAATGCAGATAGATGAATTACAGAGAAATAAAGTTTCAGTCCAATAGGAGGTCATTAAGGCGGGGCAGGAGCGAAGGTGTTACGCATGTTTTTTCCGATAAGAGGGCGTAGTGTGTCATAAAAAGTATGCCCAAAAAATCAAGTAATTCAAAAATTTGCCAAGAGATGTCAGAATGGTAGTGTTTTTAATCAGAAAACAATGTTTCCACATTACCAGCACATTTAGAAAGTCGTCCAAAAAGTAAATTTTTAATTAACCATTATTATTATTATGTAAACGTATTGTTACAAAAGCGCTTATTGTTTATAACAAATTATAGAAGTTATTCCTATAATTTTGAAAAATTCAATTTATAAACAAACTATTATAGTTACCAAAAAATAAAAGAATGTTTCCATATTTGCACCCCTTCTTCTATATATTTCTAATATGAATGAAAACTCCTCCTTTCAAAATTAACGATTCATTTGTATTTCATTATTTAACCCCCAAACAAAAAAAAAAATTAAATCTTTAATAAATGTTGAATCTAATGAAGGCGTTCTTTTTTTTTTGTTCTATCTAAAGGCGAATAAAGAAAAAAAAATCGGAGGGGTGGGGGAGGAAAAAAAAAGGGCGGGTATCCAGGTGATTGATGGGAAAAGAGATCCTCTTACAAGAAGAGGAGAAATCTTGACAACGTAAAAAATTAGCCAAGCCAAATTGCTAAAGCAATTTAATCAGAAAAGATTTTTTTTTTTTTTTTTATACACGTTTATATGAATTCGGACTTTTTCTCTCTCTTTCAAGGTAAATTGATCTCTTTGTTTTGTATTTATTTTACTTACCCTCTCCCCACACTACAAATAGTAAGGAAAAATTATATTTTCAAATTTCTTAACACTCCATGTTGAAAATAATTGGTGGAAAAGAAAGGTCAAACATACAAATAATATTGTATTAACAAAGAAGGTGGATAATAGGCTTAATAAAATCTGGAACATTGCGTTAAATGAGAAAACTGTTGATTAGATATTAAGGTTTGATTTATGTATTAAATTAATGGAATAATTTAGTAAATAAATAACTAAATAAATTTTAATATTTTAACATGTATTAATACAAATTTTATTGTTTTACACTTTATTTTCTAAACATGTAACATATATATAATGAAAAATAGGGGGGCTTTGGGAAGATGTTTATTTCAGAGTTAATAAAAATTTTACAGGTTATTGGGAGTACTCCAGGATGTCTGCCCTAAGTTTTCGAAAGAGGACCCTGTGTTAATTTGGAAGGAGGTAGGGGGGGGGGGGGGGGGTAAAAACCTCAAAAATTTTGGACATTTTTTAGTTTTTTGATTATATCTCGTAAACTGAGCACATGTTCTCCACCTTACTCCAATGCAATGTTGTAGAGCATTAAATTTGCTACAATTTGGTACATAAAACTAATTTAGAGGCCAAATATTAATCGAGATACGGTCGATCAAAATTAGACACATTTTCTCGAAATGTAAAGAATAGTCGTAAAACGAATAGTCCTGTCGATATCCACTTTTTACCTGGAAAGTATTCCGAAGTTATTGAAATTTTTACAGGTCGTTTTGGGGTACTCTAGGTCTCTATTTATCCTAAGTTTTCGACCTCGAGGTCCCTATCCTAACTTGGAGGGAGAGTGGAGCTAAAAAACCTCAAAAATTTTGAAATTTTTCAATTTTTCGCTTACATTTCCTAAACTAAGCCTATCTTCTCCACCATTGTCCTATGCAAAGTTGTAAAGCATTAAATTTGCTACAATTTGGTAGGTAAAACAAATAGGTAGACCCAATATTAACCAAGGCCGTATATTGGGTCTAGGGGGTCTAAGGCCGTGTCTTGGTTAATATTGGGTCTACCTATTTGTTTTATCTACCAAATTGTAGCAAATTTAATGCTTTACAACATTGCATAGGAGTAAGGTGGAGAACATGTGCTCAGTTTACGAGATACTGTATAATCAAAAAACTGAAAAATGTCCAAAATTTTTGAGGTTTTTACCACCCCCCCCCCCAATCCCCCTCCCAAATTAACACAGGGTCCTCTTTCGAAAACTTAGGGCAGACATCCTGGAGTACTTCCAATTACCTGTAAAAATTTTGTTAACTCTGAAATAAATATCTTCCCAAGCCCCCATATTTTTCATTATATATGTATGTTAAATGTTTAGAAAAAAAGTGTAAAACAATAAAATTTGTATTAATATATGTTAAAGCTCGTTACATCATTTCCTATCTCCAACTCCTCCTCCTGCGTTCGTTTCTATCTAGTGAACTAATCCTTATTTCTGGTTCCATCCGGCTCCCTTATCCAACCTCCTCTATGCCTTGGAGGATATCCTAGTTTGAGGAGGGACTCCCTCAGCACCGGCGTGTGCTACTCCTTTCGAAGAATGCATCACTGAGAGGGAACCTTCTTTACGTCCCTTCCACAGGACGGGATGTCACAGCAACTCCCTCTCCTCGTAGAGCTGCCTGGGGGATATTGTGGTGAGATTCAATATTCCAATCCAATGCCTGTTTGAGGATTTGTTTGCATTAAATATTTTCATTTAATGAAAAAATCTCTCAAACCCAAGGATTTGAACGCGGATCTTCTTTGTAGAAGCAGACATCCTAGCCCACTACACCAGTGAGCCCTCTTCATAATTAATAATAAGTAACGTTTTAAATCTAAGGTCTTTTTCAGCATTTACCGGTAGACTCCTTCCCGGAAGCTAACAACTGATCTCCTATCACAAGTACTCTTCCACTGTGATGATCAAAAAAATAAAAGGTGAGTGTAAATTTATTTTAATATCTCTATGAATCATCAAGAAATAATAGAAACAGCTTCCTTCACACCAGAGTCCCAGGCACTGATTGTCCAAACGCAATTCTTGTGCATTTACTAATCAAGGATAGCGTAGGGACATCACCGCTCGGGACCAGGGTCCGTCGATTAACAAGAAGCTCATTTTTAAACATCATTGAAAAACCTTAAAAATAGAGTGGCATTTATACAAAGATAAATCATATAAACACGGTAAACATCATATCGGACTCTAAATCTGCCCTATCCTCCGTTCTTCCGAAGACGCTTTCAAAAAAAGTCGGCCTAATTCCCAACTCTAAATTGTAACTTTTATTACGAAGGCGGTGGGTAACTTTATCGTGGGCGATCAAAATAACGAAATAGTCGATTTCCTTGCAAACAGAGCTGCACATTCAGGCTGCCTTCTTAGTGAAGGTATCTCTTGGAATGACATCAGTGTTGTGAAGCCAAAAAAAAAAGGTATTTGAAAACCAAAACTCTATTTTTTAATACTTTCGAAAGGCAAAATTTGATATCTGGCTAGAACAAGAAACACCTGCAAAGATTCCCATAGAAAAGTGTAAATTTAGCGTCTGGGATCGATCTTTATATGTGTATGTCTATTCCCACGAGACTGGAGGATTACTGTCTGGAAAGATCTTATAAAAGGCCATCCCCCCACTCCCTGGCGAGGATTCTCTCTCTCGACTCTAGTGTCACAACTCGAATGCTGGCCGAAAACTTGCAATATCGGCCAATCAACGATCTTCCGTCTTCTGAAGTTGGTAAAGTGTGGAAATTAACTGGATGGATGCCCCACGAAGTCTCCGACAACAACAAAGCCGAACGTGTCCGAATTTTCAAGATCGTTGATTGGCTGACATTGAAGTTTTCAGCCAGAGTTGTCACGTTTTCGTCATCTCTCGCCAGAAGTGCCTGATCGTCGAAATTTTCCTGAATTGTCCTCCAAGCTGGTATCACCAGACTTGAAACGGGAAAACCACTTCTCGCCAAAAAGATCGTTGAGATCGCGAAATGACTGTGCTGCCGCCTTCCATCCTTTCTCGTAGTGGTAAAACATAATATGACGAATATGAATATGATTTTTGACACGCATTTTCATCAATTGAATAAAGGCCGCCATACACGTGAAGGGCGTCCTCAAGGATTTCCTCGAGGATTTCCCCAAGGAAAAATTCGGATATACAGGGTAGGGTTTTCCTCGAGGAAACGGACTTGAGGATTATCTCAAGACCAACACACTAGTTCTCTTTTGACAGTTGTTGTAATCATTTGTAGAATTTTTTTTAATATGACATCATATTCAGATAAAATTATAATAAATAATTAATAATAATAATTATTATAATAATAAAAATTCTTATATTTTAAATTAAAATTTAATAATAGAAACATATTCTAATTAATACTTAATATAGATACATTTTAAGCCAAAAACAAAAAAAAAAAAATATATTTTATAATTTTAATTATTTAATTTTTTATTTAATTTTAATTATTTATAATAAAATTTTATTTATTTTATAATTTATATTTTTTTTTAAAGTCTTTTTCGGCATTTAATTCCTATTTATTTCAATTGATTTGTAGTCAATTCAAATGAAATAAATATTTCTCGCTTGGGACGGGAATAATCTCTTTTCTCTGAGTCACGGGTCACGGGCTATTTGAAATATTCCAAATACATATTTAAAAATTCCCGCCTGAAGTGGCCATACACGCAGCGATAAACTGACAGAATTCCGGCCTCGAGGAAAATATTATTGAATTTCAATCAGGATTTTTTAGCCTCAAGGCCGCCCTTTGGCCTCACACACGTTGAGGATTTCCTTGAGGCGAGCCCTGGGCTTAAGGAAGAATATTTTTTCGAAAAAAAAAGTAAATGAAAGGTTAATTTTTACCAACAAACGGCGGATAATTATGAATCAAACCTAATAGTAATAATAAAAATATCTTTTTTGATTTACTAACAAAATGGAAAGAGACAGCACACGAATATATGATAATCTTCATAAAGAAAAAGAAGAAGAAAGAAAGGAAAAAAAAATTATTATTAAAAAAAAAAGGAAATAAAAGTCAAGTAAATGAATTGAATTTAAAATGTCTACATTGCATAAAATGTCTGTCTATCTCTTCTTCCATTTCACTAAAGAAAAAATATCAGGCTAATAAAACCACCTGCTTGTCCTAACCTAATGAGAGAAAGAGAGAGAATAGGTGGTAATAAATAAAATCATTTTGAGGCTATTTGTGACAATTCGCTCTCGATTTATTTTTTTTTTTATTCGATTCCATATTTCATATAAATAGAGCATGAAATCTCAGATTATAGGATTTTTTACTTTCTCGTACCCTATATATGAAATATATAGAGAGAGAAAGTATTGCGATCATGTCAAAAATTCGATGTCGAGATTTTGATGGATATACATGTTTTGAGGTCCCCTGAGTCCAAAAAAGTGGGTCCCGCAAATTGGTCTGTGTGTGTGTGTGTATGTATGTGTGTGTGTGTGTGTGTGTGTGTGGACAGATTTTTAGCATGAAGGAGTTGAGCTAGCGGATTGAAATTTTATATTTAACTTAGGTACCTTTGAAGAATCTCAAAATAAGCTTTTGAACAAAATCGGCCAAAAAGTACTAGTACTTTACTGATGTACTTTTTCAGTTTTTTTCGATTTTCTCAAAATTCCCTCCAAGGATTTTTTTTAAAATTCATAAATGAACTATTTTTTAGATGCTCTTTAAAATGTATATTCTCATTTTGCCGTTGAAATCTTCTGAAGACCACTTTACTCTTGTTCTTCATAGGAAAGATAGAAATGGTTGCCATGGTAACCGAATTTAAATCTTTTTCTTTTTATTAGATTAAAAATCAATTATTATTTAAATTCCCATTTTTTTTAAATTTATTTGTGTCTTTAATTGTTTCAAAGAAAACATATATGTCTCTCTCACTTGCAAACATTATCGTCTCTCTCTACTCTTTTTAAATTCCCTTTCCACCTTATCTTCGCATAGGAACAATGTTAATTTCCTATAGGGATTTGTATGTTAATTTCGATTCAAAAGGGGGTCCCCTTTAGAACTTTTTAGGCATTTAAAATTTTTTTTCCAATTCTTATGAAATTTTGTATTTATTTACGATTCTATATTGTGTATAAAATGTCCAAATATGAGATTAAAATTTTGAAAAATAACCATAGTTTATTTGAAGCAGTCAACATTTAAAATGCAAGTTTGAAACTAAGGTGCTATCGGAAACTAAATATATCTCGACACAAAAAATCTGGTGTGACCAGCACAGTGCCCAACTTTCTCTTACCGAAGGGTAAGAGAAAGTTGTGTGCTGTGCGCCAGTCACACCAGATTTTTTTATTTGGGTCTAGTATTAATGGATAGACTGATTAAAGAATGGATTGATCCAAAGAACTCTCAATTTTATTATAATGATTACTAACAGCTCCGCCCACCTCAGGGCCTCGTATCTATCAAGGGGGCTTCGCCGGCTAGTTCGGGCCCGCCTGCGGCGGACCATCGGCTTTTCTTCAAACAATTTTTCAGTCAACTCATTTGAGGCAATAAAAATGCATTTTTCTTAAGAGGGCTCGGGAGTGAAGGTGTTACGCATGTTTTTCCCGATAAGATGGCGTGGGGTGTCATAAAAAGTATGCCCAAAAATCAAGTAATTCGAAAATTCGCCAAGAGATGTCAGAATGGTAGCTAATAATATTTAATGCATTTGGTTGATTTTCATTGATCTTTTTAACAATAAATACTTTATAAATGTTATTATATATTATGTATCTTTTATAAAAGCATAAAAATATATAAATATAGGCCAGATATAGGCTAATATTATATCGGCTGTTAGACTAGCCTGCCATCTATTGCAAGAATGCTCAACTAATTTGACAGTTGATTTTTAAATAAATCATCTAAGCTTATTTTAAAAATTTCTTAATTAATATGTGATTAATAATAACAATAAATTCATTTTTAAATTTAAAAAAAATTAGGTTTGTTCGTTTATTGCAATTGGATGCACATTGGATACCCATTGCCCAAAATGTGCTTTGAAACGTCGTTTGATTAGAAAAAGTGGGCGGAGTTAGGACGGAGTTGGGGCGGAGTTAGGGTAACTTCCTCTTAGTTTGATTCTATCCTTGGGTAACCCTGGGTAATTTCCCAGGTGTTTGGTTCAAAATTGAGCATCCATGGGCAAGCTCCCAAGTCCCGCCCCTCAAGCAAGTGGGCGGAGCCTGGTAAGCACTTGCCCGCTCCCAGGTGTTTGTTTTTCTCGCTTTGGGTGCCGGCAGGGTGCCGGTGGACGGGCAAATTTACACGTGATTCATAGCAGGTGTAAAAATAGGGTAAGAGAAAGTTCTACAGATTGAAGTTAGCGACAAGTTAGCGCGGTACAATTTTTTAGAAAAACACATGTTCACTTCGAAGAGTTGCTACCTTAAGATCAAATTTCTGTTTTATAGATTAAAATCATTCCCTGATATTCCCTGATTTAAATTTAAAAAATTGTAAAAATTTCATTTTAATCTTTTTTCTATTTATATTAAATCTTGGAACAAGATGTTTTAAGCATTAAATGATATTTATTTTATTTTTCTTTAATATATATATACGTATATATATATATATATATATATATATTAGGGTGATTCTTATTTTGGACTTTTTCGATTTTTTTTTCAATGATAGTCCTAAATCGGTTGCAAATCTATAAAAAAAAATTCATGCCAGTTTTAGCTCCTAATTTTAATATAAACCCGGACCTCCCATAGTTAAAGTTTTTAATGGAAATAAAATAGGAAAAGTTGTGTTATAACCAGGGGGGGGACAAGTCAATGGAGCAATTTGGTGTGCTTTTAGAGATATAGTTACTATGTTCAGAATGAAAATATTTTTCTATCCCTATAGATAGGGCAAGTGTCGCCTGCTTTGATCGCGCATGCGCAGGACGCACGTTTGTTCCTATTGGTCCCAATCATCAATTTCAGTTATTTTCAAAAAACCAAGGAATAACTGTCATCTCAAGCACACGAAACCGAAAGAAACAAAATCAATGTGTTTCCTGATCAAAATTGTCAACGATTGAATTCCTTCATATATCCAAAATCAGGTTGGTTTTTTAGCTCAATTTATTTCCTTTCACATAAAAGATACGATATATTTTTTTTTTGACATTTTCAATATCTTCGTAGTACATTTTAATTAAATTAAAACTTCATTAAAAACTTTTAATATTATAATTATAAAATTAATATTGATTTTCTTTGATCTAATGTTTTGACATTTCAAAAAATATAAATAGTTTTTATATTTGTTCTTAAACAGCATGATACCGCAGAGGAAAAGATGTGTGCCGAGCTGCAGAGATGGATATCCAGGATCGAAAAATATAAAATTGTTTTGTTTTCCACGGAATATACAGCTTCGAGAGTGATGGATACAAATTATACAGTAAATAATGCTGATTCCTTCAACAAATCATCAACTAATATTCGTACTCATTACAAGGTTTGCTCCGACCATTTCAAAATCGAACAATTCCAAAATTAATAATAGTATCCTATCATTATAATTATATTGTAAAAGAAATATTTTATATTCTTTTATTATATTTGTTTTAATAATATCCTATGTTTATATTGTATATTTCTTTAATTTTAATAAATATATATATGTTAACTTGGCTTTTTATTTATCAGAGAAAAAACATTCACTAACAATTTTATTCATTTAGGTGTGAAACCATATAGATATAGTTTTAATCATTCGAAAAAAAAAAAAAAAAAAAAAACGATATTTCCTGGTGAGAAACCTTTCATTTTTATATTTAAATCTGGCGCGCACGCACCGTTCATAGACGCTCTGTAAGCAGCCTTACTAAACCGATAGTTCTCTTGTTTTTAAACACTCCATTTTTTTACTACGTGATGTCCCTTCCCGTTTATTCCCTGGTTATAACTTTGGAATTTTTCACTTCATGTACTAATGAACAGATCATCAATTTGACTAGTTCAAGCGTTATTCGAAGTCAAAATTAACTAGAACTTTGATTTTAACCTCGAATAAGGCTTGAACCAGTCAAGTTGGAAAAAAATCATAAGAGATCTTTTTTGTAAAACGTTAAATTTTCTATAAGAATTATCATTTGCCGACATGATCTGTTCATTAGTAGCCTACATGAGGTGAAAAATTCCAAAGTTATAACACAACTTCCGGGTTTATATTAAAATTAAGAGCTAAAACTTGGCATGAATTTTTTTATAGATTTGCAACCGATTTAGGACTACCATTGAAAAAAAAAATCGAAAAAGCCCAAAATAAGAATCACCCTAATATATATGTTATGTTATGTTAAGTTTGTTGAGGAAGATTTTCTATCATATTTCTGTTTATATTTTAATTTTCTATTTATATTAAATCTTGGAACAAGATGTTTTAAGTAATAAATGATATTTATTTTATTTTTCTTTAATATATATATATATATATATATTCTATTAGATAGGTGTTTGCTCTTAATAATAACTTATTTGAAAATAAAGATCCTTGTCAGCAAATCTTATCTTGTTTAAATGCGCAGATTCCCATATAACTCCCCATGCTTTTTCTATAAATGGAATAAACTATTTTTTTATAAAGTTAATCGCAGATTACAGGCTGGAGAGGTTGAACATCTCAATTTATATATAAGGAAACCTAAATTTTCTCTTATTCTTTATTAAAAAATTTTTTCGCTCCAACGATTTTGATTAAAATTCAAAAATCAATGATTTTTTAGATGCTCTTTAAAATGCAAAATGAGAACATTTTTTCTATTGAAATCTTTTTGAAGCACATTTTGCTCTTGTACTTGATAGGAGAGATGGTTGCTATGGTAACAAATACAATCTTGAATACAAATGTATCGTCAACACAAAAAAAATTTTTTTTAGGTTTTTTTGTCATCTATTGAGGTGTTGGATTATTCAATAACTAAATAGTTTTTTAAGCATCAAGGTTTAGGCAGTGAATAAAAATTTGAAAAAAACTCCAAAAAATCCCAAACAAAAAGTGAAGTTAGAAACAAGGGATTTTTTAATTAAACCAGGTTTGCTGCTAACTTCACGGCTTCTTTGAGTTTTTAGGGTGGTAAAGTGGCTTACTACTTTATCGACAAGTAGGCGGAAACATATGCAATTGAAGGAAAACATGTGCGAGTCGTGTTTTGTCTGGTGAGGTCTGAGTAAGGTTTCGGGGCAGCCCAAAGCCAGCTCAAAGCACACCCCAAAACAGCACAAGAGCATCCAAAAGTAGCCTGACAGCTATGTTAGTTTTCACATAGAGAGGGGGTGAGAAGGCGTGTATCTGGGGAAATGTGGGCTTGGGCTACTTGTGCCCATCCACGTCGGGCGATAAACGAACAAACCTATTATATACCATTTATACCACAGACACACACAACATAAATATTTTGCTGTGAGACAGACATACAGACAGATCACATAATAAAAAATCTGGCGTGACTGGTCGCACAGCACACAACTTTCTCTTACCCATCGGCAAGAGAAAGTTGTGTTCTGTGCTTGCCACACCAGATTTTTTGTGACGACATATATTTAGTTTCCGACAGTAAGGTACATTCAAATTTCAAGATAAGTAAATCACGTGACTCAGACAGGTGCGGCAACGTCGTATAAAATAAAACGCGTTTCATGCTTTCACTTACATTTTTTTTTTTCCTAGATTTTTTCTCGCAAATCGTCCATCATGTCTAAACTGATGTGCATTACTCATTGTAATATTATAATTAAAACACAACTGAACACTACAGAAAAGTCGAGGGTCCGCCGCAGGCGGGTCCGAGCCAGCTGGCGGGGGTCCAGGGGGGGGGGAGAAGCCCCCTGGCTAGACGCGAAGGCTAGTTTACTTTTAAAGTGCATATTTCGGCCTTATAAAATGCCTATTGTGGTTTTTTAGTGCATATTGATCCGAGCCGCCGTAGTTATTAAATTTTATAATCAGGAGAACCGGGCACCCTATAAAATTACACAATAATTGATTTTTCATAACGTGTAGTTTTTATTTATCAAATAGCCCCATTTAAATTTAAATTTTTAATTATATTGGTAATAACATTAGCAATAAAGAGCGCGCCCAAGATGACGTCTCCTCTCCTCTTTAAGGACTCCTCATTGGTCATATAACTTTTAGTGTCCACTTGCAACGCGACCGCCTCAAATCCTTGGCATTATTCATTATTTAAATGTTGATTCCATAAAATCCTTTTTATAGTCTCATCACTCCTCGTTTTAATTATAATTTTATTGAATAAATAAACAGGGTGGGCAGGGGGGAGGGGATTATAGTGGAAATGTCACGCGGAAAGATTGTTTTTTTTTTTAAATGGGAAATTGAATAAAATTTATTTATTTGTATGAGAGAGCTTATCTCTCTGAAAGTACCGAACCTGCAATTTATTATTGAAATTTCACGGGGGACTAAATTTCTTTGCACTTTACAAATATACCTGCCCGCACCTCTACAGCTGGCTCGGGCCCGCCTGCGGATATATATATATATATGCAGAAAAAATTTGATTTTAGCGGCTACCCCCTGAATTTGAAGTATTACATGCAAAAACATATTCTAGTACCAGAAAACTTCTTTTAAAAAATATCTAGAGGGCGCGCGAGGTGCTCAAAAACCACCATTTTTAGCCTTTTTTTAAATTATCGATTATTAGCCATAGTTATTTCATTCAAACTTTATCGCCCTTTATATTTTTGGCCCAGAACAATACTAAATAAATTAGTTATACTACCGAAGTCATATCACTAAAGTTTACATAATAAATAATTACTAAAAGTTGACATTTTTGCCATTTTTTAGTATTTTACAAAATTTATCGATAAAAACGGTTAATTGAAACATGGAAATTCGACATTAATGATATACATTTCAATTAAAATAGTATTTCTTACATCCATGTTACATACAAGGGCGGATACAAGGGGGGGGGGGGTAAAGGGGATAATTAACACACACACCCCCCCCCCCCCCCCCCGGAGATTCGAAAAAAATACTTTTTTTTCGCAAAAAAAATTATTTTTAATGTAAAATTTTTTAAATTAATACTTAAAAATTTGATGTGTATTTATATTCTGGAAAACAAATACAGAATGCGCTTTTAAATTACCGAAATTAAAAAAAAATAGTGTGCTGTGCGACGAGTCACACCAGATTATCCCCCGAGAAACACCTCTGGATCCGCCCTTGGTTACATATGAGCCAGTTTCATTATATTTAGATTGGAGAAAGGGCAGGTTCAGCCAAATAAAAAGCCTTTATATGCTTCTCGACTCCGGAGACGTTTCGAGACAAATTTAATATCTCATCATCAGTCCGACTAAAAATGTACATACAAGAGTAATTAATTTTCGATATATAATAGAAGTTATAAAAAGACACATTGTGGCGAAAAAATATTACATCGAAATGTTGCATAAAGGTGGTCATTAATTATACAGTACATGTGAATTTATTATAATGAAAACGTCTCGAAGTGTACATGACATAAAAAATTTCTCAATATACTCAAACCCGAAATGTCTTTCATTTATATCTAATTCTTATTCAAATAAAATTTTATTTCGGGACCATCGAAAGGTTAATCCCTAGGTCAAGGCGTTTTAAAAACAAAGTGGAATTAGATATAATTTTCTTATTACAAATAAATTATAAAATATTTAAAGTTTTGACATTTCGGTAATTAATTTTTTGATTTTTTGAACAAAGGGCTCTAGCTCACAACTCACTGCGCATAGTTGGTAAAAAATTTTAAATTCATTTTAAGATATTATTTTACATTTTTTATTTTTATTTTTATCGCACGCTTGCCCCTGAGGCGAGAATGGCATCATAAACACACCCAGGCTATCACAGTCAGTGTGGAAATTGATGGCTTTTTGCCCAAACATTTTTATATAGCATTTTTCGAGCGTTAGGCGTTTGTCAGTGTTATTCTCTTTGGCGATCATCAGTGGATTGTCAAAATCAAATGAATGATCACACTCCAAACTGTGAAACGCCAACGCTGTTGATCGTTTTTTAGTTTTTATGGTGTATTTGTGTTCTCCCCCGACGGATGGAAAATTTGCGGCCCGTCTGCCCCACGTAGTAGGAACCTGGATGTGGGCAATCCAAACACTTGAACGCATACACAACACCTGTTTGATTATCGAGACTGATTTTATCTTTTGTGTTGTACAGGCGCATCAACGTGTTATTGGATTTTGGAGCCAAAGAGATGTTAAAATCTTTGAATATTTTTTTAGTATTTTCTGTAACTCCTGGAATGTAAGAAACAGAATAAAATGTCGGGGGTGGTTGGTCACTTCGCCACAATGTGTCTTTTTATAACTTCTATTATATATCGAAAATTAATTACTCTTGTATGTACATTTTTAGTCGGACTGATGATGAGATATTAAATTTGTCTCGAAACGTCTCCGGAGTTGAGAAGCATATAAAGGCTTTTTATTTGGCTGAACCTGCCCTTTCTCCAATCAACTTTATTCACAGTCACCATACTTCTATTTCATTATATTTAGTTTTAATTGAAATGTATATCATTAATGTCGAATTTCCATGTTTCCATTAATCGTTTTTATCAATAAATTGTGTAAAATACTGAAAAATGGCAAAAATGTAAACTTTTAGTAATTATTTATTATGTAAACTTTAGTGATATGACTTCGGTAGTATAACTAACTTATTTAGTATTGTTCTGGGCCAAAAATATAAGGGCGATAAAGTTTGAATGAAATAACTATAGCTAATAATCGATAATTTAAAAAAAGGCTAAAAATGGTGGTTTTTGAGCACCTCGCGCGCCCTCTAGATATTTTTTAAAAGAAGTTTTCTGGTACTAGAATATGTTTTTGCATGTAATACTTCAAATTCAGGGGGTAGCCGCTGAAAACAAATTTTTTCGGCCCACCCTAATATAAATATAGGTAAGAGAAAGTAAAAATATAAGTGGAAATTATATTATAGCACACAGGTAGAGTTCCTGCCTCTTGTGCTAAGGGTAACAGAGAGATGTGGTCAGATTCAGAAAAAAGACCTTAAATTAAAAAAAAAAATTATAACTCGCTATTTAATTGCTTCCCTTCATCTTTTGATTAAAAGTTTTCCATAAAAAATTTGGAAGAGATTATTGAATGAATAGAGAGAGAGAGGGAGAGGGAGATTTGGTCATTATCGGCTCAGCAAGGTACCCCCTAAGATTTATGTTGATGGTCATTGGCTTAGTTACCTCTGCCCTCTTCGTCTGTTTATATCCCTAATAATATTTTCATTTTATAGGGTTATTATAGCTCTACGAGGGCCTTTAATATAAACTGTTATTTTTTAATTTACGAAAATCAAAAAAAAAAGTAAATCAAATTTTTATTTTTTTATGACCTGTTAAATAAATGATCCAACTTCACTTAAATTACTCAAAAACTTTTACCAACAAGCTTAAAAGATTTTGGTTAGGGATGGAAATGTCAACTCTGACTTTAGTCAAGGATCGATCTTTTTTTTTTTTTTGAAAATAATCAACATGCATTGCTGCAACATACGTTGCTGTTAAGCAATGCCAATTGCGGCGAAATCTGGGATTGATGACCTCCAGAAATCAGCGTGTAGAACATTCCCCGGTAGCCATCGGTATTATAAATTTACAAGTTGATTATGGCCCTGGCGGGCGGCGTCTCGTACGAGTTTAGTAGTTAAAAATTTTGAATTTGCCTCTCCGACTCCGCCCTCTCTGAATTTCGCCAATCAGGGCTATCCCTGAGGCCTGATTGGTGGGTTCACACATCGGACACCGGTTTAAGGGCTTTATATATAATAAATTTATAATAATATGTATATGTAAAACCCTAATGGCCTCTGAACCCGAAAAAGGGGAATTAAAAAAAAAATCAACATACATAAATTCACCCCTTGATCGTAGTACCGTAGCTGCGTGGTAGAGTTCTCGCCTCTTGTGTATAAATTGTCCCCTGAACCGTAGTACCGTAGCACAGTGGTAGAGTTCTCGCTTCTTGTGCATAAATTGATCCCTGGACCGTAGCACAGTGGTAGAGTTTTCGCCTCTTCTCTCCATTTATGGAGTATCGATTCTCACAGGACGCCTTCGACTTTTTCTTACAATACTTAGTATCCGATGGTAATATAGTTTCTAACGTTTTCATTGATTGACTTTCATCTTCTTTTAAAATCTACTAACACACCAATCAACACGCTTTCAAAGATCGGTAAGTGAAGATATGTAGCATATGTAGCAACTATTTTGTTTCTAATTTCGTTAATAATTAACCGATTTGCAAGAATGAATGATTTCTGGAAAGCTAAAGAATTACAGAATAACGTACATATACGATTTTTGCATTTTAGGGATGTTAAAAAAATATTAGGGTTGTCCAAATTTAAGAAAAACTGGAAAAATTGGATTTTTTTACTCTTTTAGCCGTGTTTTGCACCACTAAATCACCTCCTATTGGGCTGAATCTTTAGATTTCTATGTATCTTAGCTACCTGTATATTTTTTTAAGAGAAAACACCACTAAAAAAATCTAGAAAACTCAAAATGAGAGCCGCTTTAGAGCAGGAATTTCTATTAAAATGTTATATTCTCTATATCTCTAAAAAATTAGAGCTATTCGAGCAAAATTGACGGCATTTTTTGGAAAAAAGGACGTCGCATATACTCAGAGATCAGCTCAAAATATCCCCGGTACCAAAATCACTGTTAGCCTGTATAATGTTTCCCAATTATGACAAAAATCTAACGCAAGGGTTGTTTTAATTAATTTTTCTCTATGATCCCATCATGATCCCTCGATGAGGCTTATATTATCTTTTACCCTTTAAGCAAGGATCATTTTAGAATTTTTTCAAAATTTTCGAAGGGGTACTTTTTCAAAAAAATTATATTTTTGCACTTTTATGGCAAAAATCTAAAGAAAGGGTTTTTTTAAATTAATTTTTCTATATGAACCCATTATGATCCCATGATGAAACTTAGTTTTATCTTTAATCCTTTAAACAAGGATTATTTTAGAATTTTTTTCAAAATTTTCGAAGGGGTACTTTTTTTGAGAAAAATTGCTTTAAATTTTTGATTTTGAAATAAAAAAAATTTTTTTTATTACCGCCCCAGTTGTATTGTATATCATTGGAAAGGGCATCTAAAAAGCTGTAAAATGACACCTCATTCATCTCTCTATCTCATCTCTAAGAGATTTTATAGCAATTTAAATAGATGTGGTTAGGTCGATTTTTTGCCATTTTTGACAACTTTAACACGCCATATCTTTTAAACGTGTTGAGATATCAAGTTGAAATTGGGGCTTTTTCTTAGTCTCTATTGACTCTACCTATGACCCAAATTTCATAGAAATCCAAGATGGTGAGGTTCAAAAGTGTATCGATTTGACGTGGAATGACTCTCACATTGTTTTTTGGTGAAAAAATCTGAAAATAAGAAGATAAAATTCACAAGAGGTAAAGGCACAAAAAAAGAGAAAAAATAAAATAAAAAAGATTTTAAAGGTAAATTCTGATTTAAACAAACAGGTCTTTTTTATATTTACGAACCAAAAATAAAAAAAAGATTCTTGCTTCAACACCAAACAACAAATATAAATAAATACAACAACAACAAAATATTAAAAGGATTTGAATAAAATAAATGAAGGCGGACCGGTCATAGGACAGTGATAGAGTTCTGACTAATGCACATCTCACTTAAAAAATATAAACCCAATCGATCCTCTCCTCTAAATAGAATTTTTCATCAAAATCGTTAAAACTTTTAGAAAAGAGTAGGATGGTTCGCTTCCAGTTCCAACAAAAAAAATCATTGTGTGATTTTATGAAACCACGATGCAGTGAAACTTGTTTTGATCGTAGGCGTTTAACTTAAAATTTTGAAAAAATTATTCAATTAAGGGTATTAAAATCGCGTTTTTAATCTTAAATCAATAATTGGAAAATGGGAAATCAATAGACGCATGTTAAAAACTGAGAACAATATTTATTTAATATTTGAATCATTTTAAATTATTTTAAAAATTATATTTTATCAATGGGGGGGGGGGGGGGGGGGCCAAAAAGCGAGGAAAAAAATTAAAACAAAGGAGAAGCAATGTTGCCGGCACACCCCCATGTGCGCCTAGCTTGGGAATATTGGCGCTGCAATATGTAAAAGGATTTTCACTGATTTGCCAAGATATGCAATATT
>JAKCPI010020059.1:0-17518 GCA_023213315.1 Euborellia annulipes | reverse complement strand
CCTATTGGACTATATTGACATTCGTCAATATCTATAACCTCACGGCGAAGAGGTGTAACATATTAAATTAAAATTAATAATTAAAAAATAAAATCTACTCGTTATTGATTAGTAACTAATCTCTAAACTTGGTCGTTACCTATAACCTTTAGTTTATATTAACTTTTAAGGGTAAGTTTGGAGGGGAAAACAAAAGCAGCTTCTAAATTTTATTCACATTGTTTTTTTATGAAAAAAATTCAAAATAAGAAGATAAAAATTCACAAGAGGCAAAGGGCAAAAAAGAGAAAAAAATAAAATAAAAGATTTTGAAGGTAAATTCTGATTTAAACAAACAGGTCTTTTATATTTACGAACCAAAAATAAAAAAAAAGATTCTTGCTTCTACACCAAACAACAAATATAAATAAATACAACAACAACAAAATATTAAAAGGATTTGGATAAATAAATGAAGGTGACCTTGGGTCATAGGACAGTGATAGAGTTCTGACTAATGCATATCTCACTTTTAAAATATAAAACCTATCGATCCCCCCCCCCCCTAAATAGAATTTTTTATCAAAATCGTTAAAACTTTAGAAAGAGTAGGATGGGTTCGCTTCCAGTTCCAACAAAAAAAAAAATCATTGTGTGGTTTTATGAAACCACGATGCAAGTGAAACATTTTTTCGGATCGTAGGCGTTTAACTTAAAATTTTGAAAAAATTATTCAATTAAGGGTATTAAAATCGCGTTTTTAATCTTAACTTAATAATTGGAAAATGGGAAATCAATAGACGCATGTTAAAAACTGAGAACAATATTTATTTAATATTTGAATCATTTTAAATTATTTTAAAAATTATATTTTATCAATTTAAAAATTGAATTATTAAATCTCACAATTATTTTTTTATAATTGGTCACGTGCAGCGAGGAAAAAAAAATTAAAACAAAAGGAGAAGCAATGTTGCTGCAATATTCCCATGTGCGCCTAGCTTGGAATATTGTCGCTGCAATATGTAAAAAGATTTTCACTATTTGGCAAGATATGCAATATTTAATTTATTTAATGGAATAGAATCTCTCAACAGAGGTTGTTAACTCCAATTACAGAGAGATCAGGAATACAGAATAATTGACAGTTTAGTATTTTAATGTTTACAATTTCAATTGAGAAGGAGGCTGGACTCTCTTCTGGCATATTCAGAGCACATCCTAAATATAGGAGATTTTTCCAACACCCTAGTTCGTGCTCTTTCTAGGTAAAACAAGGAACTGGACCTCAGGGAAAACGCCGGGACTCTGAAGCCCACCTTGGCAAGTAAATCGCAACAGTCCCAACGATTTCCCAGAAGATCCTCAATATTCTTAATAAGCACATCTCTCCTTCTTTCAAGAAGGCTCTTTATTGGGAATATATGCAAGATTCGCAATGTTTCTGCAATATTCCAAGCTGTCTGGGTAAAAAAAGCCTGGACTCCAATATATACTAGTATGCAGGGCCGGATCTAGGGAGGGGCAGTGGGTGCACGTCACCCGGGCGGCAGATATCAGGGGGGCGGCAATCCAAGAAAGATAAAAATTTTTGGTTACGCAGGCGGCAAAAATTTAGGTTCCGCGCAAGAGGAAATGTTCCGCGGGCTGCAAAAATTTTGCGTCTCTAAAAAAAAAGGTTAAATATTTTTTCGGACGGGAACATTTGGTTCCGCGAAAAAAAAAAAAAAAAAAAAAAAAATCGCAGAAAAACTTTTGAGATCAAGAAAAATTTTAAGGAGGGGGCGGCAAATTAAATTTTGCCCCCCCCCCCTATAAAATCTCCTAGTTCCGGCCCTGCTAGTATGTCCTAAATAATAGAAGCAACGTTTAAATTCTAAGTGGTTTTAAGATATCGAAAAGACAAAATCAAAAGAATAGAAAAAAAAAATACAATCCCCCTCTTCAATAGGATTAAATCAAAGCCAAGACATCTTTTTCAACTCACCTATCTCTCCTCTCTCTCTCTCTCTCTCTTAGCAATAAATAAAACTTGGAGTACATTTCAAATGTAATTATCTATCTTTTAAAGATTTTTAATTAAAATCAAAGAATTTCCTTTGAAAATAAATTAAAAGTCTCTCTTGTCTTCTAAAAAAAAAAGGTTAATTGAAGAAGATAGTACGTAAGAATGCTTGAGGGGATTTCATTCAATACTCAAGAAGAAGAAATATTCCTGTGTAACAGAGAGCGAGTGAATTTAATGAACCATCAGCATGAAGGGGGGGGGGAGAGAGGGACCAATCAAAGGGGCCCCTTGCCTCTCCTAAGAATATGATTATAGTTTAATTCTCCTTTCTTGAGTCTATTAAAAGATAAATGACCGGGATCTGGAATTATCCATTAACTCTTTTAAGTATCGTTTCAGCGATTTATGAAAGATTTTATGAATATTAAATTTTTATTTTGCCACTGGTAGTTAATTTAGAACACCCCCCCCCTCCCTCCCCAGCTGATACTCAAATAGGAACTTCACGAACATCCTCTTTTGTAATATTCTTTTTTTCTTTATTCGGTATCGAAGAACATTTAGATCCCCGACGCTATTTCAAATGATTTTTTTTTTTTTTCAATTCTTCGCTGTTGGCTGGTGTACATGCCGCCTATATAATAATTATATGCCATACAAAACATTTTACAAAGTACAGTATTGTAAAAAAAAAGCATAACATACAAAAAAATTATAGAAAATATTTTTACACAGTATAAAGAAACATTTGAAATCTGCTGTGACTGGTCGCACAAGATTTTTCGTGCCGACATATATTTAGTTTCCGCCAATATATTAGAATTCAAGATGTAAAATTTATAAGTATGGGAAAATAAAGTACAAGAGTAAAGTGTGAGTCAAACAATTTTGAGAGCAAAATGAGAATATGAATTTGAAAGAGCATCTAAAAAATAATCGATTTTTGAATATTAATCAACTACAGCAGTGATTCCCTACCTGGGGGCGATCGCCCTCAAGTGGGCGATTTGGGTTACCAGGGGGGCAATAAATAAGCGGGGGGGGGGCGATGAGTATTCAAAGGGAGAAAAATTATTAGTTTACTAAAATTTAAAAGAACAAAAATCAATGAGAAAAATCTATTTATGGGACGGTCAGGTTAGAAAAGGACAAAATATTATTATAAAAATAAAATAGGCTGATGATAATTCCCATCTAGAATTAAAACGTCACTTTTGTTTTCATTAAATAAAGATTGACCGAAAAAAGATCAATTTTTGTTATTTTCTTCATAAAAATAAAATTATTTTATTTATTCACTTTGAAAAGAAAACGTTATGTGAGGAACTTGATTCATTTTTAACTTTGAAATGCCTTCGGACTTGGTGTAGGGGTTGGCGTGCAAACCACTTATACAAAAAGTCGCGGGGTTCGGACCCCAGGCAGTCCGATGATTTTATTTAAGCCATTTGGATACCAAATGGCGTAAAAGGTTTAAATGGCCTGAGTTGCCGAAAAGACTGTGTGAATGTGTGTGTGAGTGTGAATGAGAAAAAAGTGTGAGTGTTAAAAAAAAAAACTTTGAAATAAATTTGTTAAAAATTTTAACGTAAATGCAGCTGAAGATCACAGAATCCATGATGATTCAATTTGAACCATGTAAATTTATGTATGTACAGCATACAAAATATTATATTAATTTTTTTTTCCCTACGTTTTGCTGTGAGCGGACCATATGCTGAATGTTGTCGCTGTTGTTGCAAATTTTCACACATTTTGATTATTGCCAGCCGGCTTTGAAGATGGCCTAGACCTCGGGCCGAAACGTCAGCCGTGAGGGGCTAGATTTTTTTTTTTTTTTTTTTTTTTAAACATTCACACTTTTTTCTCATTCACACTCACACTCACACACACATTCACACAGTCTTTTCGGCAACTTAGGCCATTTAAGACTTTAAACGATACTCGTATTTATATAATAATATATTTATTTGGGGTCCAGGCATTCTTATTTAAGCCATTTGGTATCCAATTGGCTTAAATAAAATCATCGGACTGCCTGGGGTCCGAACCCGCGACGTTTGGTATATGAGGTTAGCACGCTAACCTCTACGCCATGCCCCGAGGGGCTAGATTTAAAATAAAAGAATAATTGGCTGCAGTCGTCTTGTTTTTTTCATGACTCCAAATCATTAAGCCTACAGCCACAGATCTGTTTCGATTGATTAATTTTTTGCTATTAGTCGAAAAATTAAATGAAAAGGGGGCGATAGGTGTTAGACAATCTCCAGAAAGGGGCGATAAGCAAAAAAAGGTTGGGAACCACTGAACTACACCAAGCCCGCCGACTTTAGGAATGTCGAATTACATTTTTTATTACAATTACAATACCTTCTCAAAGTATAGGCTACGTTAAAATAAAAAAAAAAACTCAGGGAAATAATTTATCTTGGAAAATAAATCTCTTATTTTTCTAATTATTATAAAAGTGTGAGAGAGAGAAAGTTTTAAAGGAGAGGGCGAGAAGGAGATAAAAATGAGATGTGAATGATCATTAGAGATTCTATAGAAGAGAAGATGATGAATAAAACGACTCACGTCTGCACCTTTAACGAGCCCTTAATTGACAATTCCCCCCCCCCCTCCCCCCCTCTCAATTTGCTTAGGGTTTGATTCATTTGCTTGCCAAAAAAAGAAGTAGTGCAGTCAAGTGATTGGATTGCCATTACACACACACACACACGAAACTGTTTCAAATTTTAGAATAAATGAGAATTTATTGAAATAGTGTGAACAAAATTTAATAGCATTTAATTTCTCTTTTCTTTATAAGGTATTACTGTATATAAAAAGTAGGCTATTGCATTTTGTGTCAAAAACTCCATGTCGAGATTTTAATGGATATTTACGTTTTGAGGTTCCCTGAGTTGAAAAAAATCATTATGAAACCACGATGCAAGTGAAACTTTTTTTTCGGATCGTAGGCGTTTAACTGAAAATTTTTAGAAAATTATTCAATTAAGGGTATTAAAATCGCGTTTTTAATCTTAACTTAATAATTGGAAAATGGGAATGATAAAGGGAAATCAATAGACGCATGTTAAAAACTGAGAACAATATTTATTTAATATTTGAATCATTTTAAATTATTTTAAAAATTATATTTTATCAATTTAAAAATTGAATAATTAAATCTCACAATTATTTTTTTATAATTCGTCATATATATTAAATTTCAACTTTCTTATTGTTGTCGTCACGGCTCGTGACGTCATGGCTTTTTTTTTTTTTTATTAAAAATTCCCCCTTTTTTCCCCATCCCCCCCCCCCCCCCCCCCCACACCCCCACACTCTTTTCCAAATTACCCATTTAAGACGACGATAACCGTTGTAGAGAAAATTTTTTTTTTGGGGCAGGCATTTCTATTTAAGCGACGTCATGGCTTGTAGCCGTCACGGCTTGTAATGCGACATGCTGATAGAAGAGCGAAAAAATTTGAGGAGATCAAATAAAAGTTTTACTTAAAAAAAATTTTTTTTTTACATCTTTGTATAATTATAAAATAAATCAACACTTGATGACGAATAAGACAAGTAGAATTTTTTATCCCCTCCCTGTTTTTTTTGCCCTTAGGAATGAATTAAGAAAGCGAAAATTATCATAACATCAATATTTGATATAAATATAGTTGCAATATATATTCAATTGCAATGTTCAAAAAAAGCCCCTAAAGGGCGTGGCAGACAGAGAGAGAGAGTGTGTGTGAATGGCTGTCAAAAGAAGAAAGAAAAGAGAGAAGGAGAGATCGGCAAGGAAATATTACAGAAAGAGAATGTGTGTGGTTGACTCGGTTATTTTCAATCTCAAGGAGAGAAAGAAAAAAAAAAAAGTGATTCTGATATTTATACTTCTATATAAAAGACTCTACTTCTGTCTGTTTGTGAGTTTGTAGACTCCGAAACTACTGAACGGATTTTCATGAAAATTGGTAGGGAACTTTCCGTTTTTACTTTCTCTTGCCTCTATATAGAGTCTAGGTTGATACATAGGGAGAGAGAAAGTATTGGATTCATGTCAAAAATTCGATTCTTGAATTCTAAAGGGCCCTCCACACGAGCCGTCCCGACTGCCCTACCTGACAAGTTGGACCAAACCGGTCTGTCTCCACAAGCACCAACTGATCAGGCCAACCACCAACACCAGATCAGTCTTGGACAAGTGTTTGAGGTCTTTTAAATGGCTCCTTATCTCTCTAATGCCCGTATTCATAAACAAGCCTTATCTTAAGGAAAAGAAGGAAGTGATGAAAACTCAAGGCCGCCTTATTCCACAGAAGGATCCCAAGTCTTCCTTCGTGAAGGAGGCAATTGGAAGTAATATTTTAGGGATTTGTGGTGATAAATTGGCAACCTGACATGAATATAACTGGGAATTAAGCCCTTTGGGCCCGAAAATTTTGTTTTTAAAGCTACCGAATAGCTTCTAACTGGATGGTTTCGAACCGAACTGAGCCGAGCCGAGCCGATCCGAAACCGAGCCGAACCGAACCGAAGTCGACACTAGTGACAAAGCAACTTCAGGGGTCCCGACCTAATTGTTTCGGTCCTTTGGTTGCAGTTCGGTTCCCTTCGATTAAAAAAAATTTAAAAAAAACTAGGGAATTCTCGGCCTTAGTGACAAAACAAATAGCGAGCGTCAATGAAAAGAACGAAAGAATCATGAATGTTGAGCTAATGTCAAAAGAGTGAACTAGTCAGCCAGCGCGAGGGCTTGGCACTTTATTCTGTAGATTAACCCCCAAATTTTCTCTTTCTACATTATATGGACTCTGTTACACATTAGTATGTCAAGCGCCAAAAAATTAGAATGAGCAAGAGAAATATTGCTTTATGGCACAATTTGTGAGTGAAGAAAACGCTAATGATAAATAAAAAAGTAAAAACATATGCCATTAGTTTAAAAGAAAAGGCAGAAGTCTGAGAAAGAGTGACAAAAAATTATATGGCTCAGGGATCTACTACTCGAACAAGCATCTCTGTATCTTTTACGAAAGGAAAGTTCATCAAAAAATTCTATTGGATTTTCACAATCGCGTAGATATTTTTCTGCAGGTTTCAATTGAATTCGATTAACTTCCCTTTGGTCTTCAAATTATTCGTCTGATGATTTGTTTAGATAATCATTATCCATATTTATTTGAAATTTTAATCGATTAAATTAATTAATTGACGTGCAGAAGAAATAGACCCTGATTGAGAGTAAAATTTATTTACAAACAGATTATATAGTTGCTGAGATGAGTTCTCCAACCCCATTTATTTATTACAAATATAAGAAATCGGTTATAAAAGGTAAAAATCTTCCTTAAGAGACCTCCTTGAGAAAAGGGAGCATTTTTGCTCAAGAAATTAATTAGGAAATGAGGAATAAGGATTCATTCTTCCTTAAGGAACAACTATGAATACGGGTATAAATGTCAAAAAATAGGTGTGTCTTTGTGTGCGGTGATAGTTATGGATGAAGGAAGTAAAAGAAAAGAAGTATGGTGACTGGTCGCACCAGATTTTTTGTGTCGACATGTATTTAGTTTCCGACAGTACAGTACATTCGATTTTCAAGATGTAAGATTTATATGTGAAAATATTTATATTTTGTTACCATGGCAACCATTTCTCCTATCTTTTCTATGGAGTACAAGAGTAAAGTGGTCTTCAGAAGATTTCAATCACAAAATGAGAATATACATTTTAAAGAGAATCTAAAAAATAATTGATTTTTGAATTAAAAAAAAAATCGTTGGAGCGAATTTAGAGAAAATCGAAAAAAACTGAAAAAGTGCATCAGTAAAGTACTAGTACTCTTTGGTCGATTTTATTCAAAAGCTTCGTGTCACGTTCCATGGGGGTGACTAACTTAAATATAAAATTTCAACTTCCTAGCTCTTTTCGTTCTTGAGATATTTTGTTCACAGACACACAGACACACAGACAGACAGACCATGTCGCGAAAACCACTTTTTTGGATTCAGGGGACCTCAAAACGTGAAGATCCATCAAAATCTCGACATCGAATTTTTGACATGAATCCAATACTTTCTCTCTCTATATATATATAATACATATATACATAGGTAAGAGAAAGTAAAAAATTATAACACTCATTTCTCCAGTCCCTGTTGTGTCCTCTATGTCACAAAGACACCGGCATTCTCTACAAAAATCAATTAGCTCCGTAACAACAAATTTTTCAGCTTCCGTAATCACACCAGATTTTTTTCCAAATTGGAGAAGAGAATAGATTATAGCGTAGTATTAATGATTAATTGTTGATTGAGGGTGGAATTAGTATTTGATATAACAGATCTAATATGGGGAGGGGAAGTTGTCCATCACAAGTGACATCTCAGGGATGTCGGTCTCTCTCTCTCTCATTTGTCTCCATGATTCTCGGTGATGTCTCAAAGGGCTTTTGTGGTCTGGTCACCAAGTAACAACTGTTATGTACGGGAATGAGAAGGAACTTATTCACCCGCTTAAAAGAATTTTATTTTACTAAAGAAGAATTTGAATTTATTTGAAAATAAAAATGTAGTAATAATAATAATAATCTTTATTTGATCATTTTGTTGTATACATTGTACTTGAAATTAATTTTTGAGATGGGATGCAAACTTTTGAACCTTAAAACAAGACGCACAAAGTCCTTAAATAAAAAAAAAAATCATTGTGTGGTTTTAAGAAATCACGATGCAAGTGAAACTTTTTTTTTCGGATCGTAGACGTTTAAGGAGCGCGTCCCAAAAGCCGTTAGAAGACGATTCAGTACCGAGTTACTCTAGGCGGCAAGAGATGGCGTTAGTTTTTCCCATAGGGATACAAGGGATTTATTCCATTTCATTTGAATTTTTTCAGCTAATTAATTAAGGGTAAAAAATTAATTAATTTTTAACACAATGATTACTAATTTAATTATCTATACGAATTTTTTTAAAATATCTTTTATTTAATGCGATTAATCTAAAAAATTTATTTTTTCGAAAAATCAAAAAAGGGTCTTTTATAAATTGTAGATATTATAAATAGCTTTAATTTAAAAAAATTTGAGGTCGATAGCTTCAAAATTGTGGCCGCAATCTCCCAAAATTAGCACCCCGAGACGCGCACCTTAACTGAAAATTTTCCGAAAATTATTCAATTTAGGGTATTAAAATCGCGTGTTTAATCTTAACTTATAAATTCGCTCAACGATTTTGATTAAAATTCAAAAATCAATTATTTTTTAGATGCTCTTTCAAATGTATATTCTCTTTTTGCCCTCAAAATTGTTTGAAGCACACTTTACTCTTGTGCTTCATGGGAAAGATAGGAGAAATGGTTGCCATGGTAACAAAATATAAATATTTTTCTGTTTATAAATTTTATAACATGAATTCTAATATATTGGCGGAAACTAAATATATGTCGACACGAAAAATCTGGTGTGACAAGCACAGAACACACCTTTCGATTACCGAAGGTAAGAGAAAGTTGTGTGCTGTGCGCCAGTCACACCAGATTTTTTATATTTTAAATTGTAATAAACTTTATTTTTGATCAATTCCAAAATTATAACAAAAATTATTTGTGATAATAAATAAATTTCTCCCTGACTTCAGGAACCTTGCGAACGGATATCGTCAAAGTCTTATATGGCCTAAGTTGCCGAAAAGACTGTGTGAATGTGTGTGTGAGTGTTGAGTGTGAATGAGAAAAAAGTGTGAGAGGTTTTTTGAAAAAAATAAAAGTAAGTAAAAATTCAAAGAAATAAACGATTTGATAGTGGTAGAAGAAGCTTGACAATAAAGAGAGAGGTGTAAATACATATATTGGCATGATATGTACGTATTTATATCCATCTGCTCACACGAATGGGGATTTCGTTCGATTGTCGCACGCTTGGTTGCCCTGGGAGATGGATTCTGTCAGCTCCTATCCAGTTTACAGTTTCCACACACACACAATACGTCTTATAGAGAGAAGAATTCTTTCTCTTTTTATAACGCTTTTTAGATCAATAATAACGTTCATATTATATGCAAAAAAAAAAAAAAAAAGAATTGCCCTATTTATCATCTATACTATTATATAAAAGACAATCTCTGTCTGTCTGTCTGTCTGTCTGTCTGTCTGTCTGTCTGTCTGTCTGTCTGTCTGTTTGTAACGCATAGACTCCGAAACTACTGGACCGATTTTCATGGAGTTTTTTTTAATGGGTAGGGAATTTTCCGGGGGTGGTTTTAGGCTCTCATTATATCGAATTAGGGGTAGGGAACCCCCCTTTTTGGGGGTTATCAATTACCCCATAGCAAAGCATTGGAAAACAGGATCTAACTCGTTTTATGAAAAATATATTTATCAAATCTTTAAAATGAAAAATAAAAACTCTTCCTCCCCCTAACAATTCGACATTTGAAAAGATTTTCCGCTCTGCGCCCCCCCCCCCCCCTAAAATTTTATTTTTCATTCGATTTTAATAAAATTTAAAATGACGCTTTCTTAGGGTGTAAATAATTGAAAAATGGTATTTTAGACCCCAGAAAGTTCAATCACCCCCCTGCCCCCCTAAAATTTAGTTTTCATTCGATTTTAATAAAATTTAAAATGTGGCTTTCTTAGGGTGTAAATAATTGAAAAATGGTATTTTAGACCCCAGAAAGTTCAATCACCCCCCTGCCCCCCTAAAATTTATTTTTCATTCGATTTTAATAAAATTTAAAATGTGGCTTTCTTAGGGTGTAAATAATTGAAAAATGGTATTTTAGACCTCAGAAAGTCCAATCACCCCCCTGCCCCCCTAAAATTTATTTTTCATTCGATTTTAATAAAATTTAAAATGTGGCTATTTTAGGGTGTATATAATTGAAAAATGGTATTTTAGACTTCAGAAAGTTCAATCACCCCCCCCCCGCCCCCCCCTAAAATTTATTTTTCATTCGATTTTAATAAAATTTAAAATGTGGCTTTCTTAGGGTGTAAATAATTGAAAAATGGTATTTTAGACTTCAGAAAGTTCAATCACCCCCCCCTGCCCCCCCCCTAAAATTTATTTTTCATTCGATTTTAATAAAATTTAAAATGTGGCTTTCTTAGGGTGTAAATAATTGAAAAATGGTATTTTAGACCTCAGAAAGTCCAATCACCCCCCTGCCCCCCCTAAAATTTATTTTTCATTCGATTTTAATAAAATTTAAAATGTGGCTATTTTAGGGTGTATATAATTGAAAAATGGTATTTTAGACCTCAGAAAGTGCAATCACCCCCCTGGCCCCCCTAAAATTTATTTTTCATTCGATTTTAATAAAATTTAAAATGTGGCTTTCTTAGGGTGTAAATAATTGAAAAATGGTATTTTAGACTTCAGAAAGTTCAATCACCCCCCTGCCCCCCCCCTAAAATTTATTTTTCATTCGATTTTAATAAAATTTAAAATGTGGCTTTCTTAGGGTGTAAATAATTGAAAAATGGTATTTTAGACCTCAGAAAGTCCAATCACCCCCCTGCCCCCCCCTAAAATTTATTTTTCATTCGATTTTAATAAAATTTAAAATGACGCTTTCTTAGGGTGTAAATAATTGAAAAATATATTAATCAAATATTTAAAATAAAAAATAAAAAACTCTTCCTCATAATTAATTAAAATACATTTATCTGGACAACTCTTAGTCATATCCCGAGACGCCGCCCGCCAGGGCTAGCGGGGTAGGGTTGCCGAAGCGCAACCCTACCGCAGCTAGTAAATATATAAATAAAAGTTTAATGATGAGGAAAAGCTTTACAAACATAAAATTTGATTGTAAAGCCGAATTGAAATCGTTTGATGTTCGCTTTTAATAATAATCCCTCTCTCTCTCTACGTGCATACCTTTACATGAATGCATATTTGTTTGTAATTATAAAACTTTATCAATGGCTGACTGGCAAATTGGGAAATAATTTTATTTTCAAGTCAAAAACACCAAAATATAAATAAAAATATGGGAAATTTTATCTAATTATCGTCTTTTGATTTTATTCGTAGATAAATCATTTCCATTTTGAATTTTATGGAAATTTCCCTCTTTTTTTATAATTAATTTTTTCATTTTACATAAATTATTAAATGCCCTATTTAGAGGTCGAGCTCTTATATATTGGCACTATCATAAAACTTGTTAAGGGACTTAAAGAGGCAAAGCTATTCTTACAAGAGATGGCGTTAAGGGGCCTCGGGAGTGAAGGTGTTACACATGTTTTCCCGCTAAGATGGCGTTGTGTGTCATAAAAAGTATGCCCGAATATCAAGTAATTCAAAAATTTGCCAAGAGATGTCAGAATGGTAGCTAATAATATTTAATGCATTTGGTTGATTTTCATTGATCTTTTAACAATAAATACTTTATAAAAGTTATTATATATTATGTATCTTTTATAAAAGCATATAAATATATAAATATAGGCCAGATATAGGCTAATACTATATCGTCTGTTAGACTAGCCTGCCATCTATTGCAAGAATGGTGAACTAATTTGACAGTTGGTTTTTAAATAAATAATCTAAGCTTATTTTAAAAATTTCTTAATTAATATGTGATTAATAATAACAATAAATTCATTTTTAAATTTAAAAAAAATTAAAGATTATTGGGTCAGATTGTTTTTTTGTATTTGCTTGATAACAAAAAAATTAATTACGATAATTTTTTAATAAGTCATTAAAAAAATTATAGCTCGATGTCCCAATAATCTCTTATGAATTTAATTCATTTAAAAAAAAACCGCATTGAAAAATTCCTTATAATAGTCTAGTTTTTTTTTTAAGTACGTTTAGACGTCGCTCGCTCCTGAATCCCCTTAAGGGTCTTGAGCCAAAAGCACGAAAATTCACTATTGACATCAGACGAATGTTCACACAAACGTATTGTCAGGAGTTGCTCAGAGCCTCTCTGAGCTCGAGGCAAATAGCACATTGTCCTGATGAAGCCGGAATATCGGTCGAAACGTCAACAAGCGTGTAAAATAAAGCGAAAGAAAAATATATAATTTTTTAAAATGCTTTTGGCTGCCTTGAATCTCCTCACTACTCATTAATAATTTATTACTTTCTCTTACCTCTATATATGTTAATATATATAGAGAGAAAGTATTGGATTCATGTCAATAGTTCAATGTCGAGATTTTGATGGATATACACGTTTTGAGGTCCCCAGAGTCCAAAAAAGCGGTTTTCGCGATATGGTCTGTCTTTGTGTGTTCAATTTTAAGCATGAAGGAATTGAGCTATGAGGCTGAAATTTTATATATAAGTTAAACACCCCGGGAGCGTGAAAATAAGCTTTTAAACAAAGTCGGCCAAAAGTACTAGTACTTTACTGATGTACTTTTTCAATTATTTTAAATTTTCTCAAAATTCTTTCGCTCTAACGATTTTGATTAAAATTCATAAATCAATTATTTTTTAGATGCTCTTTCAAATGTCTATTCTCATTTTTGCCCTCAAAATTGTTTGAAGCACACTTTTGTATTTCATAGGAAAGATAGGAGAAATGGCTCCCATGGTTACAAAATATAATTATTATCCCATGTATATAAATTTTACTTCTTGATATTTTTAATATATCGGCGGAAACTAAATATATCTCGACACGAAAAATCTAGTGTGACAAGCACAGAACACAACCTTTGACTACCGAAGGTAAGAGAAAGTTGTGGGCTGTGTAATAGTCATACCAGATTTTTAGATTAAAAAAAAAAAATTCAATTTCTATAATAGAAATTTTTTTGCATTATCTAGAAATATAAAAATATTAATTTACATTATTATTTATTTAACAATAATTAAAAAAATCTGGAGTGGACTGGCCCACACAACCTTTCTCATTACCTTCGGTAATCTAAAGTTGTGAACTGTGCTTGTCACACCAGATTTTGTGGCTTGAGATATATTTAGTTACCGACAGTAGAGTACATTTGAATTCAAGATGTAAAATTTATAAGTTTGGGAAAATATTTATATTTTGTTACCATAGCAACCATAGGAGAAATTCTTATCTTTCCTATGAAGCACAAGAGTAAAGTGGTCTTCAGAAGATTTCAATCACAAAATGAGAATATACATTTTAAAGAGAATCTAAAAAATAATTGATTTTTGAATTTAAAAAAAAATCGTTGGAGCAAATTTTGAGAAAATCGAAAAAAACTAAAAAGTGCATCAGTAAAGTACTAGTACTCTTTGGTCGATTTTATTCAAAAGCTTCATGTCACGTCCCATGGGGGTGTCCTAATTTAAATATAAAATTTCAACCTCCTAGGTCTTTTCGTTCTTGAGATATCTAAGTTGCCAAACAGACAGACAGTACACACACACCCACAGACAGACCATGTCGCGAAAAACCACTGTTTTTGATTCAGGGGACCTCAAAAAGTGTATATCAATCAAAATCTCGACATCGAATTTTATTGATGAATCAAGAAACTTTATCTATCTATATTCCACATCACACATATTACGAAAAAAGGATGTGGCTGTATGTGCAAATAGCCTCATCCTTAAAAAAATACTTTAAAATGCCTCATTATTTTCGGACTAAAATTCAATATGGCCTCTTAATATTAGCAATAAACATTTAGCATTAATTCAAATACTTTATTTAAAAGTTTGTAAATAACTTGTTGAAAAACTTTTTGTCCAATAAAAACAGACCTTCAGGTTTAATTAGGTTTCCCCCTAAAAAATAAAAAAAAAAAAGGTAAGACAAGAGCGAGAGAGAGGAGAGAGAGAAATAAAAAAGTACATACGTATTTAAAGAAGAAAACGTGTGTGTTGCCAACTTGAAAGAATTTACTACACTTGTTCTTCTTTTTAAAATGTGCTCTATACTTTTTCTTGCTTGTTAGCTAACGACAACTTGTTCCTTTTTTTTTTTTAAGAGCTTCCATTTCACTCAAATAAATCATCATTCTTGTTTATTTTCAACTTGGCCTATGATTTCTTACGTCCAAACGTAAAGGGGTTCATGAGCGACGTCTAAACGTACTTTAAAAAAAACTAGACTATTATAAGGAATTTTTCTATGCGGTTTTTTTTTTAATGAATTAAATTCATAAGAGATTATTGGGACATCGAGTTATAATTTTTTTAATGACTTATTAAAAAATTATCGTAATTAATTTTTTGTTATCAAGCAAATACAAAAAAACAATCTGTCCCAATAATCTTTAATTTTTTTAAATTTAAAAATGAATTTATTGTTATTATTAATCACATATTAATTAAGAAATTTTTAAAATAAGCTTAGATGATTTATTTAAAAATCAACTGTCAAATTAGTTCAGCTTTCTTGCAATAGATGGCAGGCTAGTCTAACAGACGATCCCCGAATAGCCTATATCTGGCCTATATTTAAATATTTTTATGCTTTTATAAAAGATACATAATATATAATAACATTTTTAAAGTATTTATTGTTAAAAGATCAATGAAAATCAACCAAATGCATTAAATATTATTAGCTACGATTCTGACATCTCATGGCAAATTTTTGAATTACTTGATTTTTTTAGGCATACGTTTTATGACACACAACGCCATCTTATCGGGTAAAACATTACTAAAATAAAAATTTATCCACATTAACAATTAACATGTTCATGCACATTAATTTTTTTCTGCATTTCTTGGGTCGTTATGACCTGAAACGTAAAGATATATAAAAAATTGGGGTGTTTAGAAGGAATTTTTATTTTTTTAACTCACTTCTTATGATGACACTTGTGTCGAAAGTGTTAATGTGAAATAAATAAATTATTGAAATGAGTGGATTTAATTCTCCTATTAAAGCATAATGTTTCAACTAGAGCCAACGGTTACCAGTTTAAAATTAAAGAATTTTTAATGTTATAATAATAATAATAATACCCTCTCTAATAACGAACGAGAGAAGATGTTGATAGAAATACTTTGCGTGAACAATGCAAAGCAAATAGCTCTCATCTATCTACGCCACCCCCCCCCCCCCCCCCCCCATATAGTATTTGCATATTTTATAGCATATGCATAAATTACATATTCCCTCGTACTTGACTATTTGATCTCTCTCTCACTCGATGATAAATTCAATTACTCCATGGATGTTTATTATTATAGTCTAACAAGGGTTAAATAAAATCTTTTTTTTTTTTTTTTTTAGGGAATTAATTGCTGCCAGTTAATATAATTAACATTCTGGAGTAAATAAAAAAATGGTGTCTTTTTTTTTAGGCCCGGTTGCTTCAACTCTAAGCAAACTATAGCAAATCATCGATGTAGTAAACAAGAACTCGTTTAGCCTTTGAGTTAAAAAAAAAATCATAGTATGGTATTATGAAACCACGATGCAAGTGAAACTTTTTTTTGGATCGTAGGCGTTTAAATGAAAATTTTCAGAAAATTATTCAATTAAGGGCATTAAAATCGCGTTTTTATTCTTAACTTAATAATTGCAAAATGGGAAATCAATAGACGCATGTTAAAAACTGAGAACAATATTTATTTAATATTTGAATCATTTTAAATTATTTTAAAAATTATATTTTATCAATTTAAAAATTGAATAATTAAATCTCACAATTATTATTTTTATAATTTGTCATATATATTAAATTTCAACTTTCCTATTTTTGCCATGACAGCTTGTGACGCCATGGCTTGTAGCGTCACGGCTTGTAACGCGACATGCTGATAGAAGAGCGAAAAAATTTGAGAGGATCAAATAAAAGTTTCACTTTAAAAAAATGAGTTTTTTCAAATCAAATTACTATCTATTTTAGGTATCTGATGAAAGTTAGGTGAAGTTAACAATTTAAGGGGGAACTGGAGGTACGCATGTTTCTTCCGAGAAGAGGGCGTAGTGTGTCTTCAAAAGTAAGCAAAAAAAAAAAACACCTATTACGAAAATTTACCAAAAGATGTCAGAATGGTAGCTAATAATTTAATGAATTTGTTTGATTTTCATTGATCTTTTAATACTTTATAAATTTTATTATATATTATGTATCTTTTTTAAAAGCATATAAATATATAAATATAAGCCGATATAGGCAAATAATATATCGGCTATTAGACTAGCCTGCCATCTATTGCAAGAATGCTGAACTAGTTTGACAGTTGATTTTTAAATAAATCAAAATATTATTATTAAATCATTCAAAAATTACATACATGCATACATACACACACACATATATATATAATACAGTCATCAAAATCCTGACATCTAATTAACATTTTTTCTCATTCAACACTATGTTCACATTTTTTTCAGCCTATATCCATCTACTTTGTTTATATTGTTTGCATGTTTATTAATTTCTATCGACTCTTTGACATTTCTTTTTTCACCACAAGGGCCGATGTTAGGGTATGTTTTGTAAATGAAGACTGATTTGAAAAAAAATTATTGAAACTTATAATTTCTTCTATATCAATGAAGTCATAGAGCACCACCTAGGGAGCGAAGAACACTTGGATAATATTATTAGCCATCAATAATTATTTCG
>JAKCPI010020058.1:0-22918 GCA_023213315.1 Euborellia annulipes | reverse complement strand
CCCACTGTTATCAGAATATATATACGAGAACAATTTCAAGTATTAATTTTTAAAAAATATTTTTTCTCAAATCTCGGGGGGAGGGATAATTACCCCTTTTACCTCCCTTTGTATCCGCCCCTTGATTCTGGACTAAAAAAAACGAAAACCCGGATGAATAAAAATAAAAAAGAGATTAGAAAAATTTTAAAAATGTTAGGCAACTCGCGACCGAATAATAAATGAGTTGATTAAGTTTCTATTGAATGTTTTATTTAAAAAAAAAAAAAAAAAAAAAAAAAAAAAAAAAAACAAAAAAAAAACGATCCCACCCAAGCATTTGACTTATCAAAGTTCCATTTTTACCTCTCGATGATTTCAACTGAGTGGAATAAAAAAGAATCTTTCGAAATTTATAGATGGTACGAAAGAGTAAATCACGGCGATCTATTATATGAATAAATAATAATAAATCTGAGTTTAGCAGATATAAAAAAATTTAAATTTTTCAGGGATTAATGAAAATCTAGAAATAGTTCTTTAATAGAATGATGCTTTAAAAAAATGTGGGATTTCTCAGGGTCAGGGACGGATTTTTGCAAGTGCCGCCTCGAGGCAGTGGACCCGTTAGCCCAATAAAATATTCAAAGGAAAAAATTGGCTGCCTGTCTCTGCTTTTGCAGCCTTTTCTTGATAAAATAATATACATAAATTCTATATCAATATCTTTTCCTGAAGAATTTGAAATTTTTTATAAACTCGTAGATATTAAAGTAAAGAGGATGCTCACCTCAGGTCCAGGGTAGTAATGATGGTATCTGGCAGCGGCAGCTGCAGCGGCCGCGGCCGCTGCTGCCGCAGCTGCTGCCTGATGCCGGTAATGTGACGTGTACTTGGAGTAGTAGGCACTGGGCGGATAGCAGACTTCACCAGGTCCAAAGGGCGCATACTGGATGGCTGGCGGGGAGGCGCAGGGGCGCCGGCGCGTGTAGATAGTGTCCCGCGGTTGCATAATACGCAGGCTGGCCCAGGATCTACCACACAACATAATATATTAACACATTACACGCGCTCCCTCTCAAAAACTTAATTAGTTATTTGATCATGTAAAATCAAACAAAAAAAAAAAGGTTAAAGGTCGAATGATTTTTTTAAATTTATTAAAGCCTAATTGGAGTTTAAAATGAAGTTAAAAAATCTGGTTGTGACTTAACATACTTTTTTATTTTTTATTTAGTTTAGGCGTGTATTTTAAATGTTGATGCTTGAAATAAATATGGTTATTTTTCAAAATTTTAATCTCATATTTGGATATTTTATACAAATAGAATCCTAAATATATAAAATTGCACAGCAGAATTGGAGAAAATTTAATATTTAAAAAGTTCGAAAGGGGACCCTTTTGAATCAAAATTAACATGCAAATCCCCATAGGGATTTAACATTGGCTCTATGGAAGAAAGAGTCGGAAAATGAATTTGAAAAATTTGAACACTACTACATCAGTATTTCAAACAATATACACGAAAAATTTTACTGATATATTTTTTAAAGAGCATCTCAAAAGTAGTTGATTTTTGAATTTTAATTAAAATCTTTAGATCAAATTTTGAGAAAATCGAAAAGAACTGAAAAAGTACATAAGTAAAGTACTAGTACTTTTTGGCTGATTTTGTTCAAAAGCTTATTTTAAATCCGAAAGGGTACTTAAATATAAAATTTCATCCCCGAAGCACATTTCCTTAATGCTTTAAATCGTTACACACACACACGACAGACAAACAGACACACAGACCAATTTGTAGGATGCACTTTTTGAACTCAGAGGACTTCAAACGTGTATATCCACATCGACATCGAATTTTTGACATGATCGCAATACTTTCTGACTATATATTAGGCAAGAGAAAGTAAACATTCATTTCAAATGCTCTTCCTATTCAACACTCGATTCCCATCATAACAATATAGGCCTAAGAAGAGATCTAAGTTCCTACTGAAAGAGTATATTAAAGCCGTTTAAAAATTGAATAAAAATTTATTAGAGCAGGGACGTCATTTGGGAGGGGGGGGGGGTATTTTCCCCCCTCCAAGGTTTTAGAAAGAAAATGGTAAAATAATAAAATAGTCTGAAATATAATTATATTTTAATAGACGTCGGAACTTGGAAGAGAGGGACAAGGGGGCTCCCTCCTGGGATTGTGGAGCAAATATTTTTGTAAAAAATCTTAGGGGGAGGGTGGCAAAAACCCGAAAAATTTTGGACATTTTTCAGTTATTATCTTATTTCTCGTAAACTAAGCATATTTTGTGCATCATACATATTTGTAGAGCATTAGATTTGCTACGCAAACCGAATTTGTAGACCAAATATTTATTATCCGAGATACGACCGGCCAAATTTTCTCGAAATGTAAAATTTTGTCAAACTTTGACCGGCCTTATCTCGGTTAATATTTGGTTTATAAATTCATTTTATGTACAAAATCTTAGAAAGTTTAATGGTCTACAACTTTGCATTGGACTATGGTGGACAAAATATGCTTAGTTTACAAGATATAGACAAAAAACTGAAAAAAGTCAAAAAATTTTGAGGTTTTTGCCCCCTCTTAAATTTGCACAGGGTCCTCGAGGTCGAAATACATACAAACAAACTCACACTCTTTATAAATTAGTATAGAAGATGGTTTAGATAAAAATATAAAGATATATTTGTTTATACATAAATTAAGGAGCACAGGAAGTAAAAAAATATTTTGCCACCCCCCCCCCAAGCAAAAACTTAAATGGCGTCCCTGCATTAAACTAACCAACATATTTTAATTCTACTGATGACATAATTTGTTATTAAATAATTCATACTCCCGATTACCGGAAACAATACCAGAAAGTCTTTAGTTTAAGTCCTTGGAGAGAACCGCAAGGTCACCCCAGTAGCGGCCAATTTTGGAAAATATGAGGCCATCGCATCTATTATGATTTTCAAATGAATTTAGGACAGAGAGGATTTTTTAATGAAGGGGAAGGTTGTAATATATCTGTTATGAATCAAATACAGAAATGGACAGGTCGAAGGTGTGACGGTGGCCTTGTTTGTGTTTATATCTCTCTTTTGATCAGATTGTATTAAAATATCCATAAACTCTATAATATTAGATTCGAATTAGATAATAAGATTTCATTTAGCCTTTTTTGGAAATCAAATAAAAATAAACTGGTTTGAGAATTAAAAAAAAATCTGAAGCTCCAAGTCTAATAAAAATAGTTAAAATTTTAATTTAATTTATTTTAAAATTAAAAATTATTGGGAATTATCTGAAAAATCTTCAAAAGAATAAAATTATGTAGATCTATTATTATTTTTTTTTTTTAAGTTTTATCCAAAATGTATTTTATTAGATATCTATCTACACTGGTTCGTTGAGAGCCACCGTGAAAGAAGAGTCATAAATCTAACGAGTTAGCATCACTGACGTCATAAGTTCGGAATTTCTCCTAATATAACGAAAATATTGCAATAGTTGGAATAAATAACATAAAAATGAAATAATAATTATAGGAAATGAGGAAAGAAAAGCAGCTGCATTGAAAAGAATGAAATTGCAGATATTTCTAATTGCCTACACTCAGGGGGCAAATAGCAAAGTTTGGATTAATAATAAAAATACAAATTGAGATTTAGAGCGGATGCCATTGATCAGGCTACTAAAAAAAGAGTAGCCTGGTTATTTCTAATCGATGTCAAGATGACAATCGTTCAAATTGAAACTTATTTGAACTAGAAAAAAACTACAATATATACGAAGTAGTAAGATGGCTGTTGTATTTAACCATAAGATAGGTAGCCACTTCTAATCACTTCTGATGATGACAAGGAATTGTCGAAATACGTATCAAGTGTTAATTTTTTAATTAATAAAACCTTTGAAACAAATAACCTAGTGTTTAATTTGTAAATTTAATTTTAATTTACAGAATGTTTCAACGAGAACCAACGGTCGAAAGTTTAAATCTTATTAGAACTTTAGTTGTTTAAAAAAAAATCTTTCAAATATTATAATTTAATCATGAACATTTTTATAACTTTGACATATTTCTCTATTCTTTTGTCCCATATTTATTTATACATGTAAATATATAGCTAATAAATTTATATGAAAATTACTTTTTTATAAGCTTTTCTTTTAAAAGATTTCAGAAATAAATTATAAATTTAAATTTCAAACCACGAATTTATTAATATTTTATTAATGGGGATATTTAACTTGTTATGTATATAACATTAAAAAAGGTCAACTATTTAAGAAATAAAAACTACGAGCGTAAACCATGAAAGAAATAATCTGACCCGCAGCCCTAAACGTGAGCGTAATAATTAATATCAATAGTAAAGTATAGTTTTCGGTATCTAAAAGCTCATTCAGGTCTATTATCTAAAAACCGACGTTAAAATTTAAAATCAACTAATGGGTGTTAAAAAGTAATGTAAAAACAATCAGAGTTAAAAAATGATATTCAAAATCACTTTCTTGCCTCAAATAGCTATTCTGTAAACAAAAATTTAAAGCCAAAGCATTAACATTTAGTAAATAGTGTTAAAAATTAATGCCAAGTCTAGGGAGATGGCTTTAATATTTTAACGTCGTGTTTAAAATAAACATGGCCTCTTTAACCTAAAAAGTAAGGTTATGATTTTGATAGCTTTGAAATAAAAGCAATAAGTTAACGTCGCTTGTTTGGAGAATAGCATTTTTTAACGCTGATTGTTTCTACATTACTTTTTGACGGCTATTTGTTTATTTTAAATTTTAACGCCTATTTTTAGACCTGATACAGGTGTATTCTCTAAAAACAGAAGTTAAAATTTAAAATCAACAAATGGGAGTTAAAGAGTAATGCAGAAACAATCAGCGTTAAAAAATTCTATTCTCATAACCTTACTTTTTAGGGTAAGGTCGCTGCTTACTTTAAACACGACGTTAAAATAATAAAGGCACCCCCTAGAATTTTTAACACTATTTACTAAATGTTAACGCTTTGGCTTTAAAGTTTTTGTTTAAAGAATAGCTATTTGAGGCAAGGTAGTGTTAAAATGAATTAATGTTGTTTACAGAAGTTAAAAAGTTAACGTTTTTGCTTAGTGAATAGACCTGATTAACAGTTAATCTAAAACATGAGCTCTGAATGAGACTGCCGAGCTGATAAAGGCAGGCAAGAAACTAATAAATATCCTATTCCAACTATTGATAAAAAAAGTCAATTCGGTGAATTGTTTCGGAAATTTTAATCCCTGCTAATGAAAGAGCAACTTTTGCAATTCGTCGGTCAAATTTTTTTTTTTTTTTTAAATACAAGATTATAATTAAAGCGCTAGGTTACTTTTTTTAACATTCAGATATTCATTTTTTTTTTTTTATTATTATTATTTGATAAAATTGCTTGATATGTTTTGAATTCTCGGAAATTCATTCATCCCTCTCTCTCTGTCCTACCCCCTTCCCTTAAACACACAAACGCTGTTGGTTTTTTTTTTTTTTTTAATAATGATAAAAACATTCATTTTCAATGAAATATATATGATATTTTAATATGAAATAAAAATAAATTAAATAAATCAAAGTTATATTAATGTATTATGAATGAATTATAAGAGATTGATTTTTAATTTATAATCGAGCTAAAAATATTGTAATAAAAAAAAAGTAATAAAGGTAACTAAATTGAAATTGTTCGTAAAAGAAAATAGCGATTCCTGGTTTAAAAAGAAAACCACTGGTCTAGATAACTAACACCCAGAGGTTCTTAACACCTTTGAGAAAATATAATTTAAATAAATAAACACAGTAAATAATTGGAGCCTAAAAGCAGTAGGAAAACTCGAACAGTGAAAGCAAAATTTATCGCAACTAATAAAAAAAAATTGTCAGTAATAGTCAACCAGAGATGCTTTGCTGTTTTGCTGGTTGCCTATTATTAAAAAAAACGAAACGATAAGATAAAACTTGGATAGAAATTTTATTTAGGGGTATAGCGATCTACACAAGAACACGCTTAATCTTCGAGTTTAAAAAATGATTTTTTTCACGTATAATTAGCTATCTTTTTACTTTCTTTTGCCCTATATATGAAATATATAGAGAAAGTATTGCGATCATGTCAAAAATTCGATGTCGAGTTTCTAATTTCACCCCTTAGTTACCCCCTTATACCGATCTTTGGGTTTTTGATTACTAACTCCGACTTGGGCTCTTTTTTTAATCATATGATTAGCTTAACTAGAACGGAAAAGAATCGGAAGTCATAGTCAACTATCTTATCTAAGGGATAGCTAGTTAATTAGAAGTGAAGTAACAGGCCCTAAATCTAATAAAAAGTTTTGTTTCTAATGATTAAATTTTTTATTTTTAATCAAGATATATTATATAAATTCCATAAGAGGAATATGTAGGTGGCATTTTGACGTTGACGAAGATCTTACGGGGGGGGGGGGGATATAATAGGGGGATTGAGCATTCATCTAGAATCAAGGAGAGAGTCCTAAAGGCTATAAAGACTTTCTACAATCTGAAGGCGATAGAGATCTGAGGAAACGTTGGAAGCGACTCAACGAGGCCACCGACAGCCTGCAAGGGACTTAGGTGGGGAGAGAAGTCTGCCTGCCATTTATCCATTCTTAGATGCTATAAAACACTCTCTATTAATGGCAAACAAAAAAAAAATAAACTTTTAAATGTCATTCGGTTTTTACGAATTGAAAAATAAAAGAAGAAATCATCGATCTTAAGATTTTAAAATATCACCTAACCTAGAGGAGACTTTCTAAATATTAATTGAATCAAATTCTATTTAAATAAATCATTTTACATTATTTTGTGCCTCATGAACACCCTTAACGGCTTAAACGTTGAATGTGAACATATTATTTAGGCAATTGAATTTGGACATAACAATTATTAAACGATTTTGAAGATTTGGGGGGGGATGCTTCGATTCTCGGACTATTTGCTCGTGTATTTTATTTAATTCACCTAAACGAATAATCTGAAATTATGGAAAGTTTAACAAATAAAACCACCCGTCGCGAAAAAATGGAGTTCCTCGTTCGAGTCCAGAGGGTGCAATTTTGCCCAATCATAAGAACAAACACATCTCGCAAATTTGATATCTTAAACGATATTTTGACTAATTTACAGTCTATTTGAGCGTTGATTGAAAAAATTCCATCTTTTTCATAATAAAAAATTAAAATTCTTATGATTTTCTAAATTCAAATTCTATCTGTTCTGTCAAATCTCACGTACTATCAATATTTTATATAATCAGTCTAAAAATTTTGTAATATTGCAAAATAAATATTAATTAAAAATTTATATTTCATGAAACGACGTGATTAAATTTTACTTTTTGACCTGCTACAATTAAAACATAATCAGGTCCTATTTAGATTGTAAGCAAAATTTATTTACGACGCTTCTTGAAATCTAAAATTTCTGGAACGTGGTTGAGGTAGTAATATCTCAATATTTTGTATTCTACTGGAAAAAATGTTCACTTGGAAGAATTTCTATTTTTACTTTTGAATACTAAGATGTTATTCTCAAATGCATCAAATTTATTCTTGCTCAGTGTTTGAAAAATTTTAAAGTTTTAAATTTCCCCCCCCCGCCCTTTGTCCAGGGGGTATAGCCCCTGCGAAGGCGGGCTTTACCACTTGTATAACAATATTAAAGGGATTTGAAGAAATAAAGTGGGTGTTGTATTAAACAATAAGAGGCTAAAGGAGCGGGCAGCCAGGTAGTTAGTCTCCACGAAATGAAACTCTCTTTTGAGGAAACAGTTTCGGTTTTAATTAAATATAACCATCATCAGTCCATTTGTCGAGAGTGTGAGCTCAAATGACAAAGCATTGATTGAGTCATATTGCGGAATTATCAGTAGAAGTGTATTATACATAAATTATTTGTATAAAATACAAAGCAATGCTATCAGCTTAAATGATCCGTCACGTTTGAGATACAAAATTGTTTTGATTTAATCAAAACAATTTTGTTTTGTTACTTTTTATAATTTAAAAATTATTTTTATGTGGTTGTATTACAATTATTATTTATGCTCGTTTTAGCTCTTAAAAACTGATGATGACTTTATTTAATTAAAACCGAAACGTCTTCTGGATTTTGACGGGACGTCTTACAAATCATGTGTCTATAGTGGCAGGTTAGAGGGGCATGCACGAAAAAGTTTATCGGCTTGAATAACTCGTCTGTCTTAAGAGGTATAATTATGGGGAATATACGGTTAGAAAGAATGAGTTTTCAGCTAAAGATTTCACCATTTATTTTTTTCCTATCATTTCATTTTACCGCGCTGTGGTATTATTCGATAGAGGCTCTCCTTTTGGCTGACATCCTCTCTTCCTGTCTATTATACTAACAAGGCAGAATTTGAAGAAAAACTTCAAAAATAGGTAACTCTTAAAAGAATGTTTTAGCAAATGCTTGCGAAGGATCACATGGATGTGATGGGTCTTTAAAAGTTGTTCGTTTTTCTAAATATAGCCAAATTCCTTTTTTGTTCGATCGATTGGATATTCTCGTCAGAAAAAAAATAATCATTTTGAAATTTTAAAACAATTTAGTTTTAAATTTTCTCAATTTCTAGTTTGAACCCAAATGCAAATCGATTGATTCTTTTGATAGCCATTCAAGGAGATATTCAATAGCAAAGCAAAGTAAAGGGAGTCTAAATTTAGCAGCACCTGAAAGCTTGGCAACAAATCACTTTTGTTCTATATTTCTATACCTTCTATCTATCTTTATATTAGAATAGAGGGTAAGAAGAAAGCTACTTCTCTTCTTTGTTCTATAAAAAAGTAAAAAAAAGCAGTCGGGAGAAAATTAAATTTTTTTTAAACCTCAAATTTTCCCATTTGATATAAGAGCCAGTTTTTAGAGAAAAATAAGAAAGATTTTTCTTTAAATCTACTTAAATAAGAGACTAAGGGCCGTTTGCTTCACATCTAGTCAACTACAATAGTAAACTTATCAGACCGAATAAGTAAATCATCGATATAGTAAACAAGAACACGCTTAAAAAAAAGTTAAAAAAAAATAAGTTTTGAAGAAATAAAGTGGCTGTTGTATTCAAACAATAATAGATGAAAGGAGCAGCCAGGTAATTAGTCCCCACCACTTATCGAGAGTCAGAACTCAAATGACAAAATGATGATGGCGTTATTTCATTAAAGCCGAAACTGTTTCCTAAACAGAGAGTTTCATTTCGTGGAGACTGGCTGCCTGCTCCTTTCATCTATTATTGTTAAAAAAATGCGTTTTTTCACATATAATTAGCTATCTGAGGTATAAGGAAAGTTATGTGAAGTTGCAACTTATAAATTTTTTAAACCCTTTTCGGCTACTAAAGCGATTTTGGGGGTAAAGCAAAAAAAAATCTTAAAAATTTCGATTTTTCTAAACTTTTAGCCGTTTGCAGCACGTCTAAATGACCTAGAATTGGGATGAAACTTAAAATTTATATGTATTATAAATATCTGCATATTTTTATGGGGTGTCGCATTAAAAATAATTTGAACATTCTAAATAAAAGCTGTTTTAGAGCATATTTTCTATTTAAACCTATTTTTCTCTATGTCTCTAAAACTGTGCCTGAAGGGGCAAAACTGAAATGATATTTGAATTCAGCATGAAAAATACTTCTAGAATTTCATATCTTTATTCTTGTGAAAGAAAAAAAGTTCATTTTTGTCGACTAGTGTAATAGAAAGATTAAGAATTAAATTCAGGAATGAAAGTTGGAAGAAAAATGCAGCCAGAATTTTTTCTTTAAAAATATATTTCAACAGCTGACGTTTCGGCTTTGGTCAAAGCCATCTTCGGAGCTGCTGTTGGTCTTCATATACATATATTTTTGCATTGTATCCGGTATTAAAATTAATTTAGGATATAACATCAGGGAAAAAAGTTTTCAGTTCAAGATAAACTGAACTGAAAGATGAAATGAAAACTTTTTTTCCTTATGTTATATCCGAAATTAATTTTAATACCGGATACAATGCAAAATATATGTATATGAAGACCAACAGCAGCTCCGAAGATGGCTTTGACCAAAGCCGAAACGTCAGCTGTTGAAATATATTTTTAAAGAAAAAATTCTGGCTGCATTTTTCTTCCAACTTTCATTCCTGATACAAATTCCACCAGCCATATAATACCCTTATACTAAAGAATTAAATTGTCTAAATATTTTAATTCATTATAGTTTGAAATTATTTACGAATCTTTGCATTTACTGTTCAATGTTTTCTTAACTGAGTATCGATCCGCCTTGCAAATTAGCTAATTATTACTCATTTAAGAGTGGGGGGCTTTCAAACGCATTTGAATTGATTCAGCGGAGATTTTTTATTTTTTTTTTATTTAATTTTCCCGAAATGCTAAATGTCATCCGGGAGAGTATTAAAAATAAAAATAACTCTGTTTCATCCCTTTTATTTCTTTTAATCCCACTCAAATACGTCATTTATTCTATACTTTTAATAAAAAACAATGATTATCTAACTATTTGCAATCAAGAGCGTGTGTGTGGGTGGCGATGTGTTGGATGCATGCGGGGGTGGTTATGATTATAAGAGGGCGGTAGACACTAACCGGCTGGTAGGTGGGTGGCGGCGGAGGCGGCCCGTATCGGGCAGCTGGTGTGACGTAGCCACCCATGGCAGGGCCTGGGGGCTGCGGGGGTGGTGGTTGCAGATTGTCTGCTTGTTCGCAAGGGGGGTGGTGCATCCTCTCGTAACGGGGGTGAAGTCTTCCCGTGGCTCGAGATTAATGGTCCAGCCGGTTGGATGTACCCTGAAAATACAAAAGAATTTACAATTAATTTAAGGGATAAAATTATAATAATAATCACTGGGCCTACAAAATAAGCTAAATTGAAAAACCTTTTTAGAATCTTTTAACTTATTGTTTTTCTCCCGGAACATTTTTTTTATTTTTATATCTTAGGCCATATAGACTTTAACGATACACATTTTTTAGAAACGATATATTTATTTATACCATCTGTGAAGGAAGTATGGAGCCAAAAAAGAAAATTCTCTGAATGCTTTACCAATCAGCTGAAAACGTTTTGGTCCATGCAGACCAGCTCTGAACAAAATATACACCAATTAATGGACTGGAAATGGTTCATAATAAATGAACCGAAACGTCTTTAGCTGGTAAAGCATTCAGAGAATTTTCTTTCTTGGCTGCTTCTCTCTCCTTCCTTCACTAAAGATATACAGCCACAACTTGCACCTCAATTTATTCCATTTGGTATCCAAATGATTTAAATAAATTCCTCGGACTGCCTGGGATCCGAACCCGCGCCCCTTGGTTTCCAGGCAATCAGTGACATTTGTCAACAAGAATATATATTTTGAATTTGATAAAGAAACAGTGGCTGTAAGATTAATGACAATGGAGTTACTAGAAAAACAAGACTTGTGTAGCCAGATTTTATTTTATTTAATAAAATGAAAGAGTCTGATGCAGTCCAATAATTATATTAAGAATAACTCTAACTAGTAGTTTATTTCTTATTATTATTAAAAATTTTAATAATTTTTTGATTATATATACATACCATCCGTTAAACCTGTCCAAGAAATAAACTACTAGTTAGAGTTATTCTTAATATTTTATTTAAATTAACACCCTCACGCCTGAAGTTTGGGCCCGAGGTCTAAGCCATCTTCAGAACAGCATACATTTATTAAAAAAAAGCACATTAATTTGATTTATCACAATTTTCCATTGAAATTACAAACAAGTCCATAAGTGTTAATAGCGACATGTGTTAAATCAAATTAATGTGCTGTTCTTTTTTTTTTTTTTTTAATAAATGTATGCAGCTCTGAAGATGGCCTAGTCCTGGGGCCGAAACGTCAACGTCAACATGATGGCATTAATTTAAATAAAAATGGCTTGTTTTTCTTTTGACTCGATACCATAACTTTTGAAGATCATCTAAAACATTGGTTCCCAACCGGTGGCTCGAGAAACCCGCGAGGAATATAAAAATAAATATTGTAATGGCGGAATTTTAAATCGCTAACGTAAAAAAATAACGAACAAATTTACATACATATATTTTCTGCACTATTAGTAATTCGAAAAAGGGTTTCTAAAGGGTTCGTAAGGGAAAAATGGAATTCCTTCAAGAGAATCACAATTTAAAAATTAAATTTATGAATTTTAGTCAAAAGAAAAATTTGAAGACTTCAATGACCTGGCTTCCCCTGGTTAAGAGAGATATGACCGAGCTTGGCCTGTCGGGGACAACAGCATTGCATAGAGTGGGGAGGAGGGGTAGAGTATCGGTAAGGAGCGCCGACCCCGCACCGAGGGAATAATAAGAGGCGAAGAAGAAAAATTGAGAAAATATAAAAAAAAAAAATAAAAAAGTCCGTACTTCAGTAAAGTCCTAGTAGATTTTGTTCAAAGACTTCGTGTTGCGTATCTAATTTAAATATAAAATTTCAACCTCGTTTTTTCGTTTTTGAGATATTTTGTTCACATAGAGACAGACCATTTTGCCTATGAATAGAGATGACTATACGTGTATTTCAGATTAAACTAATAGTAACGAAACTCGCAGACAACGCCCACGAAAGCCTCCCTAAAATTCCGAGAACGGCTACATTATAAATACATTTATTTATATTTGAACCTTGATAGGTGCGGTGCCCACCGGAGGCAGCTAATTTCATTCTAAGTCTTCCATTAATTTTACGCAATTTGTAATTAAAAGCCCTAAAAGATATTAGAAATTAAATTTCCATTCTATAAATCCAATTAAATAACTCATTCAATCCAAAATTATCATGCTATGAATAAGCATGAAAAAATAAATAAATATGCAAGAAAAAAAATGTTAGAAATAGTTTTAACTTGAAGGTTAAAACAAGTTCAATTCCCAACGTGATTGAATATTTTTCTTTCTTGTTATGTTTATAAATTAAATATTTATTTATTTGAATATAACTTCTCAAATTAATAACGATTCTAAGTTTAAAAATTCACTGAAGAGCCAGCAACTCGTAGTTTTTTTTTTAAATAAAATCTAATTAATTTAAAAATACATACTTTATTTATAACATGGTGAGTAAAAAATAAAAAATAAAAACAAACAGCAAGGAAACATGTTTCGTTTAGAGTTAATAGATTTAAAAAAAAAATAAAAAATGAGAGGGGAGAAAACGTTAAGGTAATTTTATTCTTCAATCTCATTACTTTATTTATTGCCAAGTCGTGATTGAGAAATAATTCTGTTTTTTCTTTTTTTTTTAAGTACGAAAATAAAAATCGGCAACATGACCTGAATTATTCATTTTTTTTTTTTTTAATTAATCATTATAATATATCGATATGTATTGTTTTATTGTCAAGTTTAATCCGGTTAAAAAGAAATTAATGGGTTTGTTTGCGTTTATTTCGGATGTTTTGATTGATGGAAATTAAATAAACCGAAAGAGAGATTTATAAGAGTAAGAAAATTTTCAAAATTATTTGAACTCACGTGTCATTTGTATTATTAATGATTGTATCTCAAGAGGGCCGAAAAAATTAATTATTTGGAATCAATCAACTCGTTTAAAATGAAAAAGGAGGCTCCTTGCTGTTTTTGTTTTAATATTAATATTAGAAATTCTATTTTCTTGTTTTTATTTATATTTATTTATTTAACGTGGTTTTCGGCAGCGGAGGCCATGTCTATTTATTTAAATTGATTGGTATCCAATATAATTGTATCCGGTTCGGATCCAGTGGGGGCAAGGGGGGGGGGGGGGGGGGTTATCATGCTCCGGGCGCTACTCACAAAGGGGCGCCAAATGGTCCGCAAAACAAAAAATTGCTGGATAATTTTGTCTCAAATTTAAAGTTTAGCTTGAGCCTATGAATTTATTTATTTATTAATTTGCGAGTATATTTTACATATAATATTATATGGTTTTCGAATGGGGGGGGGCGCTAAAAAGGTATTGTGCCCCGGGCGCGAGTTAAGCTCGCTACGCCATTGTTCGGATCCCAGGCAGCCTGATTTTATTTAAGCCTTTTGGTTACCAAATGGCTTAAATAAATATGCCTGGACCTCCGAAATATAAATATAAATAAAAATACAGTATGGTATGTCTTATATGGCCTGAGTTGCCGAAAAGACTGTGCATATGTGTGTGAGTGTAAATGGGAAAAAAGTGAATGTTTAAAAAAAAATTCATTTTGGGTTAAAAAATTTTTTTTACTTTAAGAAGAGAATTTACTATATAGGATAACCTAGCAAGGGCGGATCCAGAGGTGTTTCTCGGGGGGGGGGGGGTAATCTGGTGTGACTTGTCGCACAGCACACTATTTTTTTAATTTCGGTAATTTAAAAGCGCATTCAATACTTGTTTGCCAGAATATAAATACCCATCAAATTTTTAAGTATTAATTTTAAAAATTTTACATTAAAAATAAATTTTTTTGCGAAAAAAGGTATTTTTCGAATCTCGGGGGGGGGTAATTACCCCCTTTACTCCCCCCCCCCCTTGTAACCTAGTGGCAGATCCAGATCTCACGTCAACTTATATATGCGCAAATATATTAGTCCAAATATATTCCGTATAAATTCATAGAAGAAAATAATTTTGGGAGCCGAGAGATTGAATTGTCCCCTATAAAAAGAGTTGATAAAATTCGAGAAAAGAGAAGATTCTTAAAATTTCTAGAAAAGGGGAGCAGTTTTTTTTTTTTTTTTTTTTTTTTTAAACATTCACTCTTTTTTCTCATTCACACTCACACACACATTCACACAGTCTTTTCGGCCATTTAAGACTTTGACGATAACCGTTGTAATATATTATCTATTAGAGGTTCAGGCATTTCTATTTAAGCCATCTGGTATCCAAATGGCTTAAATAAAATCATCGGACTGCCTGGGTCCGAACCCGCGCGTTTGGTATAGGAGGTAGGCACGCTAAAGGGGAGCATTTATTGATAGTTTAGTATAAAATGTAAACAGGGAAACTTTCATTGTGGGTGGTAAAAAATAGCTCCAGGCATCATGAGTTTGACTCTTTGGAATATATGGGGATAAAAAAAACCCTTAGCCCCTAAATAATATGAAAATTTTGCATGATAGGCTTTTGTGATAAAATTTTGATATCTTCATTTGTGTTATCTTTAAAAAATATTTTTACCAAATTCCACATTTGTCTGTGAAGGTGAAGAATGAAATGAAATAAAGAATAAAATTGGTCTGAAAATTCGCATCATTATATGTTACAAAAAAACACTTTTTTTGGATTCAGGGGACCTCAAAACGTGTATATCCATCAAAATCTCGACATCGAATTTTTGACATGAATCCAATACTTTCTCTCTATATATATTAACATATAATATATAGAGGTAAGAGAAAGTAAAAATTATTGTCCCAATAACTTGGAACGATTTTGTTTTCAAATTGATTTTAAAAGAAAAATTATTTATTCCTTTTTTGTTTAGATGTCAGAAAAAGATAATATAGGAGGGAATAAGAAGAGGAGGAAGCGATGATCTAGCTCGGGTAACTCGTGGTCGCCATCCACGTACACATCAGAGTTGAGCCCCTGAGTGTATGAAATATTATCCAAGTATGATAAATGATACTGTTTTTCTCTCAGGTATCAAAAGAGATAAAAGAAAGCAAACGTTGCATTTTCAAATAAATTCAATTCTCTATGCAAATTTTTTTGCAACGTGTACTCAAGAGTACAAAGTTCCTCCCTAATCAAATAATTAAAGCAAGGAATTTTAATTCTCAAGGTTTTTGAAGAAAAAAAAAAGATCTCAATAGAATGTGAAAAATAATTATATACTTCTCTAGCATCAGGTGATATTTTTTATTAAAAATTTAATAATATAGTACCTATAGGCAAGGTGTTAAATTTTTAAAAGGAAATGAATATATAATTTATACTAATCAAATTATTAATGAAAAAAATTTTACATTTTTTTTAGAAGGGTGAAATAAAATGTATTTGGAATTTTGTTTGTTTAGAGAGAGAGAGGGAGGAAGGGAGTGAGAACTGTCAGATAAAATCTTTTCCTTATTCAATTTATTTTTGGATCATGAATATATTTAATTATATGGGAAATATGTTAAAATATAATTCTCCCCTCTTTTTTTTTTTTTCTCCTCTTTTTTTTCTTTCCCTTTTCCCCCCTTTTCCCATGTTAAAATTGCCAAATTTTTTACTCTTAATTTTCTTCCATTTACTTCGTTGTTTATAATTAATCCAAAATTTTAGAAATAATGTTATATTATCGAGGGACACAGCCTTTTTACTTTCTCTTACCTCTATATATATGTTAATATATATAGAGAGAAAGTATTGGATTCATGTCAAAAATTCGATGTCGAGATTTTGATCGATATACACGTTTTGAGATCCCCTGAATCCAAAAAAGTGGTTTTCGTGACATGGTCTGTCTGTCTGTGTGAACAAAATATCTCAACAGAATATTGCTAGGAGGTTGAAATTTTATATTTAAGTTAGACACCCCCCTGGCACGTGAAACGAAGCTTTTGAACAAAATCGGCCAAAAAGTACTAGTACTTTACTGATGTACTTTTTCAGTTTTTTTCGATTTTCTCAAAATTTGCTCTAACGAATTCATAAATCAATTATTTTTTAGAAACTCATTAAAATGTATAATCTCATTTTGCTTCCAAAATTAAATAAAAAAAAAAATATTGTTTGAAGCACACTTTACTCTTGTACTTCATAGGAAAGAAAGGAGAAATGGTTGCCATGGTAAGAAAATATAAATATTTTCCCATTTTTATAAATTTTACATCTTGAATTCTAGCCCTTGGGGCTTGGTGTAGGGGTTAGCGTGCTAACCTCGTATACCAAAAGTCGTGGGTTCGGACCCCAGGCAGTCCAATGATTTTATTTAAGCCATTTAGATACAAAAAAAAAAACTTGCATTCTAATATATCGGCGGAAACTAAATATATCTCGACACAAAAAAATATGGTGTGACAAGCACAGAACACAACTTTCTCTTACCAAAGTTAGAAGTTGTGTGGTGTGCGAACAGTCACTCCAGATCTTAAAATATTTTAAATAATAAAAATGGCGCTTTTCAAATTAGGATAGGCTCTAATAGACAGGCGCCGTCAAAAGAGTAATATAATAAATTCTTATAATAGGAGAGTGTCTCTGATCTGAGTTTAGCTAATAAGGCGTGGCTTTCCCCCTCTAGAGAATAACGAAATCTCTAATGTGACAAAAAAAAGATCTGTAATTACTCTACTCGTTGATTGATGATCCTATGTAAAGTAAACAAAAAGCGACTTATATATAAATTCTTATAAACAAATAAACTGACTGTGTGTGTGTATGTGTGTGTGTGAATTGTTTTCGTTCAAAGACGACAGATGGCGTGGAATGACAAGCCACTTGTTGAAAAGGAGGCGGAGATAATAATATAATTTCACAAATGTCTGGCTTTTGTTAGATTAAAGCTCATATGCTTGCTCACTCACTCACTCACTCACTTATTTTACCTCAAGTGAAGAATTAACATGAAGGGCCTTGCAAAGATTTAATCACTCAAATAAATTTATTCATCTCTCATTGTTTCTTAATAAATCTTGTCTATGAAGCGAAATTTCGTTTTAAGCAATTGGAAGGGAAAATTTAAATCTAAAACAGGGATGAACATCTTTTGTTAAGAGAGATAGAGAAAAGGATATTATTTTCCATTGCGGGGGAATAAAGTTTCAGAAAGGCTTAGCTTCATAAAATTTGAAAACTCGATCTCAAAATCTATGCTGTATAATAGCAAAGGCATCCAAAAGTAAGACTGAATAGTTATTTTATCTTCTGGAAACATTTCGGTGTTTTTACTTTCTCTTACCTCTATTTATATGTTAATATATAGAGAGAGAAAGTATTGGATTCATGTCAAAAATTCGATGTCGAGATTTTGATGGATATACACGTTTTGTGGTCTGTCTGTGTGTCTGTGAACAAAATATCTCAAGAACGAAAAGAGCTAGGAAGTTGAAATTTTATATTTAAGTTAGGTACCCCCTGGGACGTGACACAAAGCTTTTGAACAAAATCGGCCAAAGAGTACTAGTACTTTACTGATGTACTTTTTCAGTTTTTTTTTCTATTTTCTCAAAATTCGCTCCAACGATTTTTTTTTAAATTCATAAATCAATTATTTTTTAGATTCTCTATAAAATGTATATTCTCATTTTGTCATTGAAATCTTCTGAAGACCACTTTACTCTTGTACTCCATAGAAAAGATAGGAGAAATGGTTGCCATGGTAACAAAATATAAATATTTTCCCATATAAATTTTACATCTTGAAAATCGAATGTACCGTACTGTCGGAAACTAAATACATGTCGACACAAAAAATGTGGTGTGACAAGCACCGTACACAACTTTCGATTACCGAAGGTAAGAGAAAGTTGTGTGCTGTGCGCCAGTCACACCAGATTTTTTTTAATACGAACCATCTTTAGTTCATTAATTGAAAGTTTTATTTAAAGGTTGCCCCTGCTTAGTTTTCTCTATTTTATATGAAATGTTGCAAAATTCGTTTTTCGTCTTAATATTTTAATTATTTTCATAAAATTTTTGTATGGTATGATTTTTTGTTAGAATGAATAAAAAATTTTCTAATATTAAAATATGTTCTAATATTTTACTTTCTCTCTGGATTCATGTCAAAAATTTGATGTTGAGATTTTGCTGAATAGTACATGTTCAAAAGAGTCCGTGAATCCAAAAAAGAGGTTTACGCGACATCCGAATTCTAAAAAAAAATGTTTGAGGAACGCTGCTATAAAATATACAAAATTACATTTTGAAATCTTCACAAAGGCTAATTAACTCCACACACCCAAGATATGTGGAATAAAATTTTGTTCTAGAGTTCAACAAGCATTTGCTTTTTTTTATCTCAAGTCGAAATCGTTTTATTCTATGTCAAAAATCAAATCGTCTTGATAATTTATCAAGATGCAAGGGAAGCACAGAGAATTCATTAATCATAATAAATTATAAAATCACACATCAGCAGTTAATCATTTTAATATATTAGTGGAGAAATTAAATTTAAATAAATATATTTATTTATTCATGTCTTGTTCAAATTAATGAATGCCACTCAAGTTTATTAGACAGATTTCAATCATTATTAATTTGATAGGGTTATTGTTTATCAAATCAGAATTGTGTAAAATTTGAAATTTATGATGACTTTATCTTATTATATTGAATGAATAATTAACTCCGTTAATCGATGGATATTTATACAAATTAGTTAAGAATTTAAGCTTAACACGAAATGAGAAGAATTATAGGATCGTCTTCTAATTTTTTATTAATTAACTCTTTTCAACTGATGTTCCCTTTTAAAGTCATCTAATTTTTATTAGTGCCTTAACTCTCTTCAAAAGATGATCTCCTTAATCAGAGTTGAAACTCCATAAATAATAAATAAATGAAATACGTGTCGTTGTAATTATTCATTTACCTTCACCTTACTTGAAAATATTTAATTCAACGATAAATCATGCTTGAATTTTTAATGGGAAATTTTAAAAATTAAAAAGTTTATTTCCATAGGTTTTCTCAACTTTCTATTACTAGTATTTAAGTATGATTGAATTAATAAATAATTAATTATTAGAGTGTAAATAAAAGCCGCTTGAAAGTTCTAGTCAGCTAGCAAACTAATCCGACAGTTAGCAAATCATCGAGATAGTAAACAAGAACACGCTTAATCTTCATAGCTTAGCTAGTCAACTATGATCTGGACTCTTATTTAATCATATTATTAGCTTAACTAGTTGGGAAGACTCGAAAGTCATAGTCAACTAGCTTATCCAAGGGATAGTTAGTTAACTAGAAGTGGAACAACCGGCCCTTAGCCTTTATTCATTCATCTTTTATCAATATCCATGAACCATGGCGTTTGCCCTTAGACTTTTTGGAAGACGCCTACTAGTTAGGCAGCCAAATTGACTCACCAGTACATATGCGCGGTATTCATACGGTAAAAGACCAACAGAACCCTGCCTCGGGTAAGCTCACACAGACACTGCATTGTTAATATTTAGAGATTTATGTCAAAAATTCAATGTCGAGACTTTGACGGAAATACACGTTTTGATGTCCCAAAAAAAGTGGATCTCGTAAAATGTCTCTGTTCAAAATAAAGCAAGAAAGAAATGAGCTACGAGGATGAAAATTTATATTTAAGTTAGGTACCCCCTTGAGGCGGGAAAATAGGTTTTAAAGTAAAATCGGCCAAATAGTTACTGATGTACTTTTTCAGTATTTTTTTCGATTTTCTAAAAATTCGCGCTAACGTTTTTGGTTAAAATTCATAAATTATTATTTTTTAGAAGGTCTTTAAAATGTATATTTGCCCTTCAAATTCTTTGAAGCACACTATGCTCATGTACTTCATAGGAAAGATAGGAGAAATATTCGCTATAAATATAAATATTTTCCCATGTTTATAAATTTTATATCTTGAATATGCCGGAAACAAAATTTATGTCGACAAAAAATCCGGTGTAACGCGCACAGAACACAACTCTTATCAAAGCTAAGAGAAAGGTGTGTCCAATCACACCAAATTTTTTAATTATTTAATTAATAGCGAGCAAGGTTTCAAATTGAAGAAATATATTTCTTTATATATTAATTAAACAATGAATTATTCACTGAAACTTAAAAGAATAGAGTGGTAATATCGTAATTTTGTGATTTATTTATTTTTACTTTCTCTTACCTCTATATTTGTTAATATATATAGAGAAAAAGTATTGGATTCATGTAAATAATTTCATGTCGAGATTTTGATTGAGATACACGTTTTGAGGTCACCTGAATCCAAAAAAGTGGTTTTCGCGACATGGTCTGTCTGTCTGTGTGTCTGTCTGTCAACAAAATATCTAAAGAACGAAAAGAGCTATGAGGTTGAAATTTTATATTTAAGTTAGACACCCTCCTGGGACATGACATGAAGCTTTTGAACAAAATCCACCAAAAAGTACTAGTACTTTAATGATGTACTTTTTCAGTTTTTTTTTATTTTCTCGAAATTCGCTCCGATTTTGATTAAAATTCAAAAATCAATTATTTTTTAGATGCTCTTTAAAATGTATATTCTCATTTTGCCATTGAAATCTTCTGAAGACCACTTTACTCTTGTACTTCAGGAGAAATGGTTGCCATGGTAACAGAATATAAATATTTTCCCATGTTTATAAATTTGACATCTTTAATTCTAATAAATTGGCAGTAACTAAATATATCTCAACACAAAAAATCTGGTGGCACAGTACGCACCTTTCTTTTACCAAAGGTAAGAGCGTGCTGTGCGACCAGTCACTCCAGATTTTTATTTATGTAAATATCCTTTTTCTCCGAGATACAATAAAAAAAATATTGTGACAATCGCGGTGGTCCCTCCATCTCTCTCTCTTGGAATGGAGATTGAATTCGTTCATGTGACGGAATGGCATTCGACTTGCAGAATTGGCCCACTTGCAAGAAGAGGAGCCGGAAGGCAGCCGGCTGCCAATTTTAAAGATAGCTTCCACCTCTTCTCTCTCTCTCTCTCTCTCTCCTTTCTGTTCTCTTTCTCTTTCTTGGAGTGCATGCCCCAGGTTACAGTTACGAACGGGACTTTGTCTTCTTTATGCTCTCGTTCAGGACATGGCTCTTCTCTCCCTCATTCTGATCAAATCTCTCTCCATCTCCTTTCTCATTCTTCTAAAGCCTTTTAAAATCGCCTAATTGCTACTTTTATATCCATCTAAATGACTCCCAAACATTTAATTCATTAATATCCTGCATCAACTAAATCTCTCGTCACCTAATCATTAGGGAATAAATTCACTTTGAGATCATCAATTAAACGTGGCATTTTGACAAGTTTATTCAACTCGATTATGTTTGAAAAAAAGAAATATGCGATTTGATTCGTTCATTTTAAGTGCTTTCGTATTAAAAGGTAATAATCCTTGAGATGAGGATCGCGTGGCGTAGGGGTTAAGATATCACGATTTAAAGATCATAATGGATTGTCAGGAAAGAGGGACTCCTGGGTTACGATGACTAACTTGTTTTCAGAAAGAACGAAAGCCCTAATAGAATAGGGAAACCATAATAGGAATTAAATTAACAATGAAAAACCTTCTTTATCTTTTATGTGTGGTTTTAATGCTTTTTACTTTCTCTTACCTCTATATATAGGCCTATGTTAATATATATAGAGAGAGAAAGTATTGGATTCATGTCAAAAATTCGATGTCGAGATTTTGATGGATCTTCACGTTTTGAGGTCCCCTGAATCCAAAAAAGTGGTTTTCGCAACATGGTCTGTCTGTCTGTGTGTGTCTGTGTGTCTGTGAACAAAATATCTCAAGAACGGAAAGAGCTAGGAGGTTGAAATTTTATATTTAAGTTAGGCACCCCCATGGGACGTGACACGAAGCTTTTAACCAAAATCGACCAAAGAGTACTAGTACTTTACTGATGCACTTTTTCAGTTTTTTTCGATTTTCTCAAAATTTGCTCGAACGATTTTTTTTAAAATTCAAAAATCAATTATTTTTTAGATTCTCTTTAAAATGTATATTCTCATTTTGTGATTGAAATCTTCTGAAGACCACTTTACTCTTGTTCTCCATAGAAAAGATAGGAGAAATGGTTGCCATGGTAACAAAATATAAATATTTTGTCATACTTGTAAATTTTACATCTTGAAAATCGAATGGACCGTACTGTCGGAAACTAAATACATGTCGACACAAAAAATCTGGTGTGACAAGCACAGTACACAACATTCGATTACCGAAGGTAAGAGAAAGT